>PISW01008102.1:0-78811 GCA_004023785.1 Mungos mungo
TTTTTAGAAAAACCGTTTATTGATTTTTGATGGAGACACTACTGAGGCTGACCTGATACTGAGCTGGTGAGCTCCCAACTTTCAGGTTTTGATTCCCTTTTAACTAAGGTATCAGTGAGGAGACATGGAGAACATCAGGCCGAAAGAGACAATTAAAAGGTCCAGATGAAAGGTTCTGACTACTCCAGAGATTTTGGCCTATTCTGTCCTTGTTTATAGTCTCTATGTAGCCAGTAAGAACTTAATGTCACTGGTTTGGACACATTATCAGGAATCAGAAAAGCATCACCACAGGGAACCTACCCATCAGCCTGAGCTATTAGTATAAACAGCGTAGAAAAAGACTGTTGGTGGGGCCCACCCTCCTCCTTGTAGCACCGTTAGGAGGAATCTCCTTTCTGACCTCTTCAAACAAATCAAACATGTCTTTGCAAAAACTTCCTCTATGGTCTATAATCATGGAAGTGTTGGTAATTTTCACTAGGATCAGAAAACCCACTAACATTTAAGCAAGAGAGTATATGAATTGTGCTTTATGGAACTCTGCTCTCGTTGGTGTTTTTGGAACCAAAACATAAGAAAAGGTAACTGGTGAACAAAGAAGTTCTGTGTTAGCTGTGTACATCTGCCCGCTAGCAAGAGCTACCCAGAGTCGGGCAGGACTGTGGACCTACCGTCACACAGCAGGTGGAAAGGAGTGCAGAAAGGAGCTCCCGCACTGGTGGCATGAAAAACAACTGACAGCAGCCCGGGGCCCTTGCTACAAAACTGCTGTTGCGGCTGTTCAGAGACACAAAGCTGGGGGCGCCTGGGTGGCTCAGTCTGTTAAGCGTCAGACTTTGACTCAGGTCATGATCTCACAGTTCGTGGGTTCAAGCCCCACGTCGGGCTCTGTGCTGACAGCTCAGAGCCTGGAGCCTGACTTCAGATTCTACGTCTGTCTCTCTCTGCCCCTCCTCTGCTCACGTTCAGTCTCTCTCTGTCTCTCAAAAATAAATAAACGTTAAGAAAACCCCAAAGACACAAAGCCATGTTAAGGCACAAGCTCTGCAGGTACATGTCACCTTTACCAAGCATCATGAGCTGCGATCCTTCTGGAAACAAGAATGGAAAAGTTCAAGAGAAACTGCTTGTAGGTTAAGACCCTGGATGAATAGTTCAAATTATGGCTCCCTGGATACCCCATCAAGTTTGGTTCTCAGGCTAGATGACGCGGATGCTAAAAGTAGTGTGACGCATCCTCATATCCTGTCCTAAGTGGTTTTGGAATACATAGATACATATATAGCAAGCAATTTTTTTTTTAAAAAAGGACAAATTATAATCACAGATGGCAAAATTATCTGACAGTTCACAAGGAAGTTAAATTATAAATCTGTCCCACTCATAAGCAAAAATATGGAAGTTCTGCCAAATAAAATTAGGAGTCAAGTCACTTTACATTTTCCATACAGACCTACACATTCATATCTACTACCAACAGCCAAACAAGTACGTGGATTTTTCTAATAAATTTGTATTATTTATAGAATTGAACAAGTATCAGGTGATAAAATAATATGAGTAAACTTCAAAAACCCAAATTATACAAATTACATCACATACCCATAATACAACATAACTAAAATTTATAATAAATGGATGATGGAATATTCTACACATATAAAGAGTAAATGACATATTTCTAAGAACATCGGAGTTTAAAAGGAAACTATCAGTTAAGTTACAAATACATCTTAATGAAAATGGGCCAGTACCCATTAAGATTTGAGAGACACTGAAAACGAAATGCATAAAAAACATGGGTTTAAAAATATTTTTAATGAGTAAAGGCTGAAAACAAAGAATGCAGGCATGCAGTTGAAGAAGTTAAAAAGAGCAAGGGAGCATTTAAATAAATAAAGAAAGAAATAAGAAACATAATGGAAGACATCACTGAAATGAAAAAATGAGAAGTTTCACAAAACAAAATGTCCATATGGAAAAATTAATAAGAGGGATTTGTGGCAAGTTAGATGAAAGAAAAAAGAGGGAAGGTGGAGATGAATTAAGTACAGCATTAATAAGGGCAAAACTGAGCAAACAAAAAAATCTAAATATTAATAAGAATCTTGCAAACAAATGGATACTTATTAATTTGGAAACCTAGATGAAAAGATAATATATCTAGAAAAATACTCAATGTCAAAAAGGTGGCAGAAAAAAATTAGAAAACTTGAACAAAACAATATACTCATTTCCTAACAGCTCATTTCTAGACTATTTCATAATTGAGTTTTACTAAACTTGCAAGATACAATTAATTAATATCTTCTGCAAGATAGTCCAGAAGAAATAAAAAAAGCAAACATGATTTAGCTTTCTGAGCCAGTTTAATATGGATTCCAAAATAAGATATGAAAAATTAAAATCAAGTCATATAGCTGCATTTTACTTATTAATGAAAAAAAATCCCAACATGCAAGTAAGATTAGTTTCAGGAGTAAAAATATATTTCACATCTGAAAGTATCCAAATGCATTGGATTCTCAAAATGAATAGACTACATGAGAAAAATCACATAATTATCTCAGCAGTTAAAAAATTAAATCATGGCTAAAGTTCAACACCTTTTATGAGAAAGTAACTCATACTCTATCAAGAATAGAAAATAATTTTCTTTGTTTCAAAGGTTACAGATGAAAAAATATTTTACTTCATGCCCAAGCATTAGATACATTCCATTTATTAGTAGAAACATGCTTGTATCACTGCCTTAATGTAAACACGTCCTAGAGAATAAGGAAAGAGAAAAAGAAAAGAAAAGTACCAGAAAAGAAATAAATGAAACTATCAACATTTGCAGGCAATGATCACTGACATGCAAATGCTAACAGAGTCACCAGAAAAACTAGGAGCATTCAGCCATATTGTCAATTACAGTCAACACAAAAAAGCAATAGGATTTCTCTACATTAGTAATTATTGATTAGAAAATAAAATAAAATACAACAAAATATAATACAATACAGAAATACCTTCACAACAACAACAACGAAAAACAACCCTGTAAAATATCTAGGGATGTTTTTGGAGAAAAGTTTAAACCTTACAGAGAAGCTGCGTAAGAAAATAGAATTACACGTTCCTAAACAATTGCTAAAGTAACTTTAGGAAATGAGAACCAAGCCTGTTGTGGGTGGAACAGACTCCCTACTAAATGTCCCAGCACAGGGTGACAGCACGGTAACTTAAAGCAAGAGACGTTTCCAGACTAGGAGAACAAATGAGTAGACAGCACAGAATAGGGAAATCAGAGAAAAATGTGTGTGTTGTGTGTAATGTGTGCCACCATAGTAACTGTAAGGATAAAAAGTTTAATATATGTGCTAGTGAAAACTGACCCCTAAATATTAAAAAAATGGAATTCCTAATTCCAGATACGAATCTGGACACCACATGGACAAAAGGCAGAAATAGTAAAGGCAAAACTATAATGTTAACTGAATAAAATGTAGGACAGTATCTTTCATGATGTATGGGGGAGGTTAGTATTTCTTAAGGAACGGAGTGAAGCCAAACACATGAAAAATTTGAAAGCATCACATTTGTAAATTTCTGTTTAACGCAAGACTCCATAAAGTTATAGATAGATGGCAGAGGTGAGAAGTTATTCACCATGTCTAACACTGAAGGAATCTAATATTTAGAAGAGACAAAGAAACCTTACAAAACAGCAAGAAAAATGCAGGAACTCTGGTAGGAAAGTGGACAAATGATATGACTGGGAAATTCCTGTAAGAATAAACCCTGAAAGCCAACAGGCATAGGGGAAATTTTTCAAATTAATTGGGAATAGAAAAACACCAGTTCAAATACAACTTCATATTGCTTTACACACATCGGATTCCGAGAAGTCAATAAATAACGGAAAGTGTTAACAAGAATGTAAGAGTACAGAGCCCTCACGCACCCAGGAGACGTGATGAACAGAGATGCATTCTACAAAGTCATCTGTGGTACATATTTAAGTATCCATATATCCTTAACACAACGATCTCATTATTTTTATAAGTCTCAGATAATTACTTATGTTCAGTCATAAAAACACAGAAAAAAAATCTGAATTATGTTATTGTTTGGGATAATGAGAAGTTCTAGCAACCTAGTTTCTGTCACTACGAAAATGGAAAAGAAAAACATAGTGGATGCTATCTACAGGGTATCATGTAACAGAAGCAAGTGGCAAAACAGACACACAGAAATGCAAATATATTTTATTTTATTTTTTTAATGTTTTATTTTATTTTTGATACAGAAAGAGACAGAGCATGAGAGGGGGAGGGACAGAGAGAGGGGGAGACACAGAATCTGAAACAGGCTCCAGGCTCCGAGCTGTCAGCACAGAGCCTGACATGGGGCTCGAACCCACGAACGTGAGATCTGACCTGAGCCAAAGTCGGAGGCTTAACCGACTGAGCCACCCAGGCGCCCCCTTTTTTTTTTTTTGCAAATATATTTTAAAAGCCACAATGCAGCATGGATAAAAATAAGAAACATGATAAGTTATAATAGTACTGAAGTGAATTAACAATGAAGTACATGTTCAAGAAATCAACAGTCTGTATTTATAAGAATTCCACAATTTCCCATCACACTTACTATAATTATAACGATTATCTATAGAGGAGGGGAGATAAATGAGGTTAAGAATGGGAATTAAATAGGTGGGTCCAATATTACAGAAAGAGATGATGATAGCAGCCATCGAGTAATAAAATGAACTCAATCCATAGTTGATCTTATTAGAACTGAAACAGAGACAGGACGGAGGAAGGGAAGAGAATACACTTCCTGCAAAAAAGTCAACTGAATCCTGGTGTGTGAAATTCTAGCAAGTCAACCACGATCCACAATTATATGCCTATTATGATGTAGCCATGCTCTGACTGGTCTCCAGCCTTGCTGTCTACGGCTGGAGATATGATACCACTTAACATAACTACTGGGCACAATTATGTTCTTCTAGTGAAGGACCCAGAGTGGAAAAGAGTATCGGTATGATCATTAATATAGATCCATTGCGAAGAATACAAAAAAACTGAAGGAGACTATGGTGACATTTCTAAGCTTATGAGACCCAAGTCTAGGTGTGACCTATGAGTTATCTACCAATCATGTTTAGCTAAGGTTCACCTATACACTTACAGCATCTTGACATAATACCCAGCATTATTTACTCTTTTTTATTTTAAGTAAAAAAAAAAAAATATATATATATATAGTTTCAAGTATTGAAGAACCGAATTAACAGTGATTGAATCTTAGGGGATACAACTGTGGCCTGTGGGCCAAACTGGGTCAACCACTTATTTTTGTAAATAAAGTCTTATCAGAACACAACCATGGCTGTTGGTTTATATATTGTCTCTGGCTGTTTAATATACTCTGAGTGCAGAGTTGAAGAACAGTGACAGAGATCTTAGGATCTGGGAAGTTTAAAGTTGTTTACTATCTAGCCCTTGACAAATAAAGGTTTGCTAGACACTGATTTGAACAAATAGGATCTATTTTTTTTTTCCACATAAGAACTCTGAAGTAGGCAGTTATTGGTGTTGGTCCAGTGGTTTGATGCTATTAGAAGAAGCATCTCAGGGTCAAATATTTGTCCTTCCCTTTACATTTCTCTTACACTCATCTCCTCGTGAGCACAAAATGGCAGCTGCATTTCCAGCCATCATATTTTCAATTTAGGAGAAAGGAATGAGGGACATTGCAGGCCATATGAGAACATAAAACCGTTTCTATACCTTTTAGCAGGCTTATATTTATGCTTCCCTAGCCAGAAATGTACCTTTCTAACTGCAGGAAGTGTGACAAAGCGACCATCTCGTTTTCTCCATCTCCATGGTGGAGATGGGAAAGGAAGAAGTGGGTTACAAACGGATATTGAATTAGGAGTTCATTAAGTTCAGCCTCATCCCTGAGATGTCAAAGTTTCATCATGTTTCACTTCAAACCTGATGCCTTCAATGTTTACACCTCCCACACAGAGGAGAAGCCAGGGAGTCAAAGCTGGGAAGGATTCGTTTTGCCACTGCTGTGCTGGGAAGGGAAAGAACCACATGTCAAGGATTCAGGTGGCCTCTAGCACTGGGAGTGGTCCCTTCTCGACAGCCACCAAGGCGACAGGGGTGTCAGTCATGCAGCCGAAGGAAACAAAAGTCACCAATCATATTAGGAACTTGGGAGCAGACTTTTCTCTAGAGCCACGAGATACCTCGGTCCAACGGACTTGAGTGCCCGTGAAACCCTCAAGTGGAACAACCAGCCGTGCTACACCTTTGCCCTACAGACCTGGGGGCTCAGAAGTAGGTGTTTTTTGAACCCCTGAAAGTGTGGTGATTTGTCACACAACAAGAGAGAATGAAAACTGTGCTAGAATTATTGTTAGTGATTGTACTGCAACCTTTGGGGATAATGAGTCCAACTCTATTGGTTTTGCAAAGTGGAACTGGAATAAAAGAGAGAAAGTCAGCTTCGTGGACCACTGTCAGAGTTGGCTGAGATGAGAACATCATGGCAGCCCAAGCTTAGGAGGACAGTTTCCGCTTCACCCAGACCAACCTTTTACAAAAGGATAGAAAGGGTCAGTGGAAAATTCCAGGCTATGCCAAATCAGGTTAAAATGTAATTTTCTAGCACACTGGATATGTAAATATGATTAATTTGATTAAAAGATAGATTCCAGAAAAGGAGAAGCAGGAGGAAACAGCTGTGTTTGTAAGCAAACACGATCTCTCTCATTCTCAGTCTCAAAACAAATAAACAAAACAAATAAACAAAAAATCAAATTTCCCAAGATACTGGATAGCAAGAATCCAACCATTTCTTCAGGAGGTCAAATTATGTGTGACGATGATTCTGAGTGAAAACAACCGTTGTAATCAAAACCAGCAATTTCTCAAAACCCATGGTTCCCTAAATCAAGAACCTGTTCTCTAATCAATAAAATCAGTTTAGGGGCAGCTACGGATTTGTAACCTTGGATTGTTAGTGGTGTATTCAAATTCTAACTTTGTTTTTTGTACTAGTGTTACATGTAAAAAGGCTTTATTATTTCTCAATATTATATAAATTAAACTAAAAATGAAACACCTTTGCGATCTAAAAAAGGTTCTAGGTACACATTTATATAGTGAGGTACGAAGTATTAATTCAAGAATGAATTCTCACTGAAGTATTTTTCAGCCTGTCAGTTGTAAATGAATATTCATCGCTTGTGGTATAATATGCAATTTCGCATTAACGGCAGAAAAAGAATTTACCTTCAGTGAACATTACACAGTAAACATGTCTCCTGTTCCATCCATCAGATACTGCACAATTAACCAGGATTTGGGTAAAAAGAGAGATTTTTTAAAACCCAAAATGCATTGATGATATTCCAAAATAATAAAGAGCATTGTATCTAAATCCATTAAATAAATGTAAAAATGCTTCAGAAATGATGGAGATAATGTCATAATAGGGTTGTGCTATTGAATATGCTTTCTCAAATTACTGATTTTCCACATAAAATCACTTGTTTGAAGTTACAAGTTGCTTTATCATGCAAATTGGTCTCAAAATTTTTCTAAAGCTGGTATGAATTATTTCCCTGGTTTCAAAGATGCAAAATCTGAGGAATTTCGTACGAGAAAGGACTAGTACAACCACTATTGCACAACCATTGTTACATGTTGCACACTATCTTACATGGAATTATCATCTCACTTTGTGAACTATGGTATTACTTGCATTGCACACACAGTAGAGAGAGGGAAAGGTATTATTTAAGTCAGACTATGCTTTTTTTAAAAATGTAGTACAATTATGAATGATTGTCTCACACACAAATGGATAGTTTTAAAAAGTCAAATAAGGACAATGATTTTACTAACATAAATCATATTTCTGTATATTCCAAGTCAAGTCCAGTTCAGTCTTATGGATATTTTCTAAGAGTCTGATCCTTATTTCTCAGTGAACAGATCTCTCTTACGGAGAAACGGGTTATACACAAAAATCATAATTACTGAGGGATCTACTTTCCACGGCACCCTTCAACTGCACAGAGTGATACTCATTGGAGACATCTTGATGTTATAAAATTCTAATTGACATTGATTCAAACATTACAAAGATCAAGTTTAACTCTGAGGGTTCCCTGTTAGTATTCTGAGATCACAACTTGGCTGATGCCTCCATGTGAAGTCTTACCACCTTGATCTCTCTTGCTAATTTTAAAGCTGTCCATTCACGACCCACCCATCTGTCAGAGATGTTCATTACATGGGTGGTGTATCATGTCTTGGGCATTTCCTCCCCTCTTCTCATCCTTCATAAAAACCAACATTTCATATTTCACTTCTTTGAGTTATCTCTCTGTGACTGGCATGTGATCAGATAATATGTAAACTAATAAATAAGTGATCATGGGTTCATGGGTGACTGTGTCAGGCAGGAACCAATGTGTGTGTTAATAGGAGCTTAGTAAAAAATACTGAGATGGATGGATGACTCAATGAATGAATGAAATCAATGAATAAATGAATGAACAATTCTCTTCAAGATAAGGGAATACAGATGGACGGATGAATCTATGAATCAATGAAGTCAATGAATGAATGAATGAATGAACAATTATTCCCTAATAATTATCACTCTGGTAATCATTCGATCAGACTTTCCAACAGACACCAAGCCTTTAAACACTTCGCGTCATATCAAGTACTGTGCTCATCCAAGCTGCTGGCCCCTGGGATCAGAATAGTTCTGCTCCTATCTTTAAGGATACACTCTATTTCCAGGTGGCTATTTTTCATAGGGATGTCTTCATCTTTTCCCCAAGTTTCTCAGATGTTTGCTTTACATAAAGATAAATAATGACAACGCCAAACAAGAGTAAAGCAGACAGAACAAAATGATGTTTTCAATGTCAGGTTGTAGGGGATTTAGAAATAAGATTGGTCCCAATACAGACATTGATTTTCTGGCATCACATAATCCTCATCGCTGGAAATTCACACGGTTCTATCTTCATTCTTCCTTCTCGGGGGTTTTATTTATACTTTCCTCCCTACAGACACCACTCATATTTATTTTATTAAAAATTCTATGAACTGTTTCTTTTTCATCTGCTTAGAAAATTAAGGAAAATTTATTAGCTGATTCTATGTAAATTGCCTTAGTTCAGTTTTCATTGAGGATAAATTTGTTTTGAATATCTGTTATGACAATTATATACAGCTACATTTCCAACCCTAATGCATTTTTAATAACTCCCTTCAGCAGCTAGTGATTTGAATTTCAAATTTCTTTCTACGAAGAACTAAAAAAAAAGTATATACCGTTTTATGGCAGTTTCATAGAAAAATTGATTTATGCAGCAAGATCTCTCTCACAGTAAACATATCAAAAGTCTAAATGGGACCATTAATACTCATAAACTTTATAATATGTATGTTCTAGATAGAGCGTAGCACAAAGTTAAAGTTGGGGAAGAAATAATTCTGCCCTTAGCTATTTTTCATAAAGCCCTTCACTAAGATTAGAAACATATCACTCATTTGATTATTTCGATTTACTCCTATTCAGCACTGTGGCAAATTTTGGGGCATATCAAAATAACTGACCACACACAAGTTTAAAGTGTTCAATAATTAACAAATAGTCCATTTTAAGCTATCTTGAAGATGAAGGGTTTTTTTTTTTCCAATTCTGGAGATCCAATTTTGAACTGACCATGAATTACACAAAGGAAAACAAAGATTTTAAAAATGTCAGCCTTTTACATAAAAAGATGCCCTTTTATTTAACCAGACCATCAGAGGGAACTGAGAATTTTACAGCTCTCCAAAAAAAGGATTCATAATTCTACGCCGGGAAAAAGCCAAGGGAAGTGAGGGTTCAGTCTTCAATTTTGCAGAAGCAAAAGTATATGTCAGGATAAAAATACGATGAATGTGTATTTCTAACTGCGCGTTTGCCTTGATGGCTAGCTGTTCGGAGCTTGGACAAATTAGCACCATCTGACGTCGGTGGTGGTGTTTTCCGGAAGAGCAGGACACGGAGCCTCTGTTGGTCTATCTCCCTTCGTCTTCCTCTTTGCAAATGTCAGTATTTTCCATAGTTTTCTTGTTGGTAAAATAAGCACATCTTTCTTTAAAATTATTAAAACTTTTGGGGCGCCCGGGTGGCTCAGTCAGTTAAGCGTCCAAGTCAGCTCAGGTCATGAGCTCATGGTTTGTGAGTTCGAGCCCCATGTACGGCTCTGTGCTGACAGCTCAGAGCTTGGAGCCTGCTTCAGATTCTGTCTCCCTCTCTCTCTGCACTTCCCATGCTCGTGCTCTGTCTTTCAATCTCTCTCTCTCTCTTTCCCTCTTTCTCAAAAATAAATAAACATTAAAATTTTTTTAAATTATTAAAACTTTCAGTTGAAAGTTCCAGTTAAACAGTCTTGATAATTACTACAAATGACTATAAATAATACTCTTTAGTATTTTAACATTTGTTTTACTAGCATTTCCTCATTCAAGTGGCGCACAATTTTCTATCATTTTTTGAATTAGCTGGGGGTTTTTTCTTCAGTCAAGTGTTAACTGTTTTGTGATCTGTAACTCTTGATGAACTTGGCTTTGAAATCCCTGTAAAGTACCCTGATTGTCACCACAAGGCTGGTGCCAAGTCCATGTCTCTTAGAGGGAAGAGTTTTATTTTGCACGGATCAGGCTTTCACAGAGAGGCATCAGTGTAAACCCACCTTAACGTCACCATCCAGTGATGGTGGAAAACTGGGCATTTTCACTATCATCTGCCTGCAGTTCTGTTTAATGAAAATATCTATCTGGAGGTACTGTATCTGGAGGGGTGAAAGCCGCCCCTCCACACAGGGTCCCTGACTCGGTAACACATTGCCCCTCACCTGTCATCCAGGCTGGACAAGACGGCAACTCTTGCTCCTCTCCCATCTCTCCTGTATCCGATCAACAAAGGCTTGGGGTTGGGACTCGGAGTCCGCTCTCCTAGTCTTCCCTGGCTTCAGGAATCACCCCATCCTCCTGTCGGCTGCTCAAACCCAAGCTCAGGAATCCCCACAGAATTCCCAACAGCTCATCCCAAAGTTCATCGCGTCAGTGTTCACGGGTCACATCCAAAGTGTGTCCTTCCCTCTGCAGCTCCAGCGCTGACACCGTTGCCCAAGGCACCATCACATCCAGCCTAGACTGGACCGGCGAACGTCAGAGCGCCCAGGTGTCTCAGGCGGGTAAGGGTCCAGCTTCAGCTTAGGAGTTCGAGCCCCAAATCGGGCTCTCTGCTGCCCTCTGCCCTCTCTCTACCCCTCTTCCACTCCCTCTCTCTCTCTCTCTCAAAAATAAACCTTAAAAAATGGCTGATATTTACTAAAATGACTATATGCCAAGTAAGTCGTTGTATACTTAGCTATAAAATTTAATTTTTTAGTTATATCCTATTATACCTAATCTTATTGTATGCCTATAGTACCACTTTTTTCTTTACAATAACCCTTTTTTGGGTTATAATTGGTCATATTATTATAATCTTAATCCGACAGAGGAGAAAAGTTAAGTACGTGGAGGTTAAACACTTTGTGCAATTTCCCACACCTGCTGAATACGTAAGCTAGATTCTGGAGCCTACAATCTTATCCACTGTGTAATGTGGTTACGAGGCTTTTGTTCCAGCTTGATTATTGAGATATAATTGGCGTATAACATTGTGTAAGTTTAAGGCATACAATGTGATATGCCAGTTAATTATATATGCTAATTAATTAGATCTTTTGAGACATGTGTACAGGTGAAAAGATGACCAAAATAAGGTCAGTTAGCTTCTCTCACAACAGGTCAGAGGGTAAGATGAAGAAGTTCTGGAAATCTAACGTGCAGCATGGGGACTATAGTTAACGATACCATACCTATCTACTTGAAAGTTGAGAAGAGAGTAGATCTGAATGTTCTCTCTCTCTCTCTCTCTCTCTCTCTCTCTCTCTCTCTCACACACACACACACACACACACACACACACACACATACACACACACACACACGTGATTAAGATTCTTGATCCTTCTCAACAATTGATTTTCCAGGCTGATCTTTTTCCTTCTCAAGGATTCTGCCTGAGTCTTGAGAGCTCGTTTGGAGGTTCTAGCCAGGGAGTGCAGCTACTCAGATATCCTTAAGAACGGTCCTCCTCTATCAGGCAAGGTCGTCCCCTTCCACCCAGCACACAGCTTCGGGAGGGACCCACATGGAGCGGTGAGAGGGGAGGGGACACCTGCCTGGCTGGCCAGAGCAGCCGAGTCAACCCTGGCGATCACCGGGGGACGCATGTCGCAGCCAGATCGCCCTCACATCCGCATTCTGCCTGAGTCTTGAGTGCACAGACTGGGTTCATTGGCTGAAGAACGTCCAGCCTTGTCCAGCGGGGGGGTTCTGACCAGGAATCTGGAGTGGACAGTCTGCTCAGCCTTTCAAAATTTTACTCAAAAACGAAATGTCACAGACTCACATTTCACAACTTTGCAGTTTTTCATTAAGTCAGGTTTAAAAATATTGCCAAGATCATAATCCTAATACAAAATACCAGTATAACTTTAGGCTTCAAATAATTTTTCATATAGTTAGAATATGTACACCGTGCTGGCTGTTCTTTTGAGACTCTGTCTCAAACAGTCTTCCAAAGAGACATGTCATAGAACATGTACTCAGGAGAAAACCAAGCTCCCATGAGCTAGTAAGTGGCTGGGCGGGAACCTGAACTTGGATTCTCTGACAGTAAATCTATATTAATATTCAGAACACCTCACAGGGAATTCAAGAAATTCCAATGTGAAGCTCTCGGATATAGTTTCAATTATAATATAAACTACAGCTAGTTGTTTGTGTAATAGAGTTGGTTAGTACATGAGTGTAGAATGATCCATTTTTAAAGGGGCTTTAGTTTTTAAGGAATTTTTAAGTTCACTGTAATGCTGAACAGAAGGAGATATTTCCCTATATACCTGCCTCCCCCTTTATCAAATCCCACACCAGAGCGCTACATTTGTTACAAGGGATGAACTGACTCTGACGCAACGTGATCACCCCAAGTCCCCACTTCGTGGTAGGATTCACTCTCAGGGCTGCACGTTCTAGAAGCTTGGACAAATCCCCCACGATGGTATCAGAAAGGATAGTTTCACTGTCCTAAAAATCTTCCCTGCTATTTCTATTTATCCTGCCCTGCTCCCAGCCCCTGGCAAGCACCCATTTTTAATAAAAGGAAGAATTAGACTATATATCACATAAAATAAATTCTACAGAATCATTACATTATTAGGGGTAACAATTCTGTATTACCAACCATAAAATATTAGACTTTTTTACTGGGCTTCTTGAAGCATTCCGTCAACAGACAATACTGCTTCACAGGTCCGGGTTCTGACCATGAACCCTGACCATATAAGTATCAAATACTTAACTGGGTTCTCATGGTCTCACCAAACACAACGTTAGGTAGCACATTTAGTATCATTCTAGGGTTGTTTCCTACAGACACTTAATTTTTGGTAAATGGGTATTTCACTCATAGAATGTGCGGCTACATCTCTACACGTCAGTTTATCTGATGATCCTTTCTTGTTAAAGCGATAAACAGCAAATACTACACACATTAGCAGAGTCATCAGCGCTGCCAACACCAGCCTCGAAAGTTTTATCTCCTAAACATTGCCCACAGTGTAAATCAAAGTACCAAATGCACAATTAACCTGAACAGAGGGAAAATGCCTACTCAGCACCTTGGGAAATGATGTGGTTGAAATATGAGTCATCTCATCTTGCAAAGTAGCAATAAAAATGAGTCTTTCATTTTGCAGAGGTACCACTGGCATTTACAGCAGATGATTAAAATAAAGAAGAAAAATAACTTTTGCATTTGATCAGAACAGGGGCATTTTATCGCGGTCATGCATTCCGCCTCTGCGGATTCCATCTATCAAAAGAAATGTCTCCACGAGGTGCTGCCAAGGGTCCGGTTATTCCCCAGCGACTCCAAACCCGGTGACTTACCTTATGAAAGTTTCTGAAATATGCTGCCTTTTCATCTGGAAATTTTTCTAGCCTTCTGGGTCCTTTACTAGAAGCTTTCTTGAAAACTAGCCAGCATCGTCTGAAAATCTGAAAGCAAATGAAGGAATCATATTATCTACCTTTCCGCAGAAGTCTTGTAACATCAGGAATCTATCTATTCAATTGATCCACTGGAAATAATTTCTGTTAAATGTACTTACAGAGAGAACATTTTTTGAGTCTTAACCAGGTTATTCATTAATATTACAGCAAAGTTTTAAAAACACAGCATTTAACATAAAAATGATTTTGTGAAAAATCTTTATGAGGTTTTCAATGTGTTGGCCTCAATCATCTTTAATCTATTGAAAGCATCCGGTGTCAATACCATATAAAATATTTATCTCGGCATGCCAGTGACACACAATTTTGTTTTCCATGAGTCACGATTCATGAGATCAAGCACTTTCATAATGCCCTATTTTCTATCTTTCAAAAATCAGCACATTTAAAAATGCTTATCTTACAGGATTAATTTGTTTTAAAAGCCCAAATGCTTATATATTAATTTAGAAAGCAGGAAGATAGGTGTCTTTATAATGAAAGCATCTGTCTTACTCTTTTGTACTTGACAGTAATTAAATTCTTTAAATGCTTATTATGTACAATGCATCTAAAAATTTATATACACATTTAATCCTCATTTCTACTACATGAGGTAGGTTTTCTTCATTTTAGGATAAGGACAGTGACGGTGTCAGGATTTGAACACACCTCCGTCAGAACACATATCTCTTCAGCCTTGGGAAAAGAGCGGGACTAGTAATTACACACCCACAAACCATCATTCCTCGGATTTGCCCATTTCAAGGGACTAATTAATATCATACGTTAGCTTGTCACCTGAGGCCCACTCTGTCACCTTCCCTCCCCAGGTCTGTTTAAAGCAAAGTAATAAAATGAGCCTCCTTTCAGTAATTGGAGAGTTCTAGAAATGCAAATTGGCCACAATTTTATTTTTAATTTTTTAAAGTTTATTTTTGAGAGAGAGATCGAGCGCAAGAGAGAGCACGCACAAGCAGGGGAGCGGCAGAGAGAGAGGGAGACCCAGAATCCGAAGCGTTGGTCAGCACATCCATAACCGTTGTGGCTATTTACATGGATTACAGAAAACATTGCTGGTACCAACATACTTTTAAAGGTCTCAAATAATTCCAATAATTATGGTTATTATGTCATATGTAATATTAACAAACTAAATACTCTGTTGAATGCAAGTGAGTTCCTGTTAATTTCACAATGGTTTGAACATTATTAACAAATATGGCTATTTGCATTTATTAATACACAGCTGAATGACAGAAAAAAATGCATCCATTTACTCTCTTCCGAAAATACTGCTTCCACAATACGGCGTGAACTAATTTTTGCCCCGGATGAGTCATTTCCCTCCGTCATTAGTATAAATCCCACACATTTGTATTGGGATTGAGGATATTCGACTCCTGTAATGCCCACGAATATCGTTTTTAGCCCAAACATCTGGATTTTCAGAGCACACGCTGCTATTTTTTAAATGCCTTGTCTTGAAGAAGTTATTTTCACTTCTCGAAGACCAACTTCCTCATCTATAAATTAAGATCAAGAGACCTCATGAAGTTGCTATTTGAGGATTGACGAAGACAGTCTACAGAATGTATGTAGCATACATGTTTGAAGCATTGTCCATGGGCTCTTATCTGAAACTGTTGGGGTGTGAACACGGTCATGAATTAAACCGTTAGGTCTCTCCTAACCTCTCACGTTGGATTTCACACCCCGAAGGTGACGGTATTTGGAGACAGGGCCCTCTGGGATGTGAGCAGGTTTAGATGAGGTCATGAAGGTGGGCCCCTTGGGAGGGGATAAGCGCTCTTATAAGAAGAAACCCCAGCAGGCTCACTTTCTCTCTCCCGCCGGGCCCCCACAGAAAGTCATGTGCCATCTGGTGGCCATCTGCAAGATAGGAGCGGGGCTCTCCTGAGAACTTGACCACACTGGCACCTTGATTTTGGACTTCGAATCTCCAGAAGCATGGGGAAAGAAAGGTCTGTTGTTTAAGCCGCTCAGCCTATGGTATTTTGTCACGGCAGCCCCTGCTGACCAAAACAGATACTTTCAGATTTTGTTTGTATTAGCAGAAATGCTGGTGGGTGGTCGTTGGGGAGGTGTTTGTAGGAGCAGTGATATTGCAGAAGTGAAAAAAAAGTTACATGAATCTGAGTAGAAATTTGAGGGATTAGAGCAGATCAATAAAAAGGGAATTTGCAAAATGGGATGTATGTAGTTTTTCAATATTTACTTCTATTTATTAATGGACTTAGAACCTCATGAGGTAGGAATTCTCTCTTTGCAAGGAATTGAGACCAGATCCTTGGTTGTATGGTTTCTGTTCTTTCCTATGGACCGATGCGCTCCCAGGGCCCTGTGCACCTTACTGCTCATAGATGCTGAGTCATGATGATGTCAAACGAAGCCTTCTAATACTCATGGAAATCCACAAACACACTCACCGACTGCAATGCCCATCTTGTGTGACTACAGTCATTTTCCATTAAAATGTCAAAATGAGTTAAATATGAGCTGAAAAGCATAAGTGTTTCCATTTTGACACTCCGTTTGCTACAGAATAAATCTGGTAATGGGTAATCAAGAACAAAGAGTGGGTATGTTCAGTTGTATCTTATCTGTTTCTATTATATTAAGAGATGCAACCACATAAAGTTAAAAATTATTGTTAAAGACTCGATTTAATAGACTGGTTACCAAGCAGAAGCCCTTCAATTATTATTTTCTTATTTTGAGATAATTTAGATTTATTGTTGAGAAAATGGGTGCAGAGGATTCCTAAAAAGACTTTACCTAGCTACTCCTACTATTCACATCCTAAGTAACCCTGGTATATTTCTCTCTCTCTTTTTTTTAATTTTTTAAACTTTTAAAATTTATTTTTGAGAGACAGAAAGCGTATGAATGAGGGAAGAACAGAGAGAGAGGGAGACACAGAATCCGAAGCAGGCTCCAGGCTCTGAGCTGTCAGCACAGAGCCCAACGTGGGGCTCGAACCCATGAACTGTGAGATCATGACCTGAGCTGAGGTCGGACACTTAACCGACTGAGCCACTCAGGTGGTATATTTCTCAAAACTAAGAAAGTAACACTGGTAAATAATATTACCTAAACTACAGAGACTATTGAAAAATCACCAGGGTTTCCACCAATATCTCATTCTGTTTAAGGATCCAAACAGGACATTGCATTCAGTAGTCCTGTCTCCCTCGACCCCTCTGATCTTTGATAGTTTCTCAGTATTTTTTTTTTTCCTTTCCATGGTCTCAACAATTTTGAAGACGTTTGGTCAGGTATTTTGCGGTGCTGAAATTAATACACAAAAATCTCATTTAAAGTGGAGTCAGGAGGCCAGAAGGGGGAGCACTCCCTCACCTCGGCTCTACATGAACAGACAGCTTGCAAATCCAATGCTGCTTTAACACTCCAATGAGAAGAACGGACATTTCCTTTCTTGTCTGACAACTGATCCCAAGAGACGCTGTTATCACCCTGACCCCTCGCTTTCCTTCAATGGACTCTTCCCCCCTCCCAGCGGCGTCCGTTTTCCTTATAAAATAACGTCTCTCTCTTTTGCGACTGGACTTGCCCGTGGCTTTTGCTATCGCTTGCTTCCTCTGAATTGCAAATCCTCTGCTCGTCCCAAATACACCCATTTGCAGTAAAAAATAACTGGCTGTTTTACTTTTCAAGCGGACAGGGACATGTCTACGTAGATCTGTGTCTGTCGTAAAATAAAATAAAAGAATAAAATGAGTTAAAGACCGGTTTTATTTTTTTCATCTTTTTTATGTTTTTTATTTATTTTTGAAAGACAGACAGCGAGCAGGGGAGGGTCAGAGAGAGACAGGGAGGTACAGAATCTGAAGCAGCTCCAGGCTCTGAGCTGTCAGCACAGAGCAGACATGGGGCCCAAACCCACGAACCACGAGATCATGACCTGGGCGGATGCTGGACACTTAACCAATTGAGCCACCCAGGCACCCGGAAAAACCACTTTTAAAATGTAGTGAGAGACCAGAGGGGGCGCTTGCACACCTGCCCCTCAGTCACCCTCCGAGGTCTCCACAAAAATAAAAGGCTCTTGCATTCCCGACCAGAACATGGCTACACTTTCCTCCCGCAGCAGATGCAAGGGAGATTTTCTCCTTGCCTGGAAACAGCCCGGCCAGGGAGGGACTGTCACCAGCCAGCCAATGAAGAGCCACTACACATATTCTGAACTCTCAATTCATTCCAATAGACTTTTTTTTTTTTTAACTATAACAGCCCCTTTTCCTCTATGATCCAGTCATTCCTCTTCTTAGTTCTCTAGACTTGCCTGGAGTTCACTCTCAAATTCCAATTCCTCTGCTATTCCCGAATAAACCCATTTTGCTGGTAAAAATAACTGGCTGTTTCATTTTCCAGGTCAACAGTACAAAGTTCCTCAATGGATGTCTGTCTCAAGAAGTTCTTTTTTGTGCTTCAAAAGTCTAATGGAAATCTGACAGTAAGGTGATGAAAACATATAGTGCACTGGGGAAAATGAGATAAATGCCTCATAGCTATTTGGACGATTTATACTTTGATGAGAGGTCTAGTTGACTCCTTAAACTTAGAGCAGTAAAAGAATGATTTAATAAATGCTAATGGATGCAGAGGTTCTCCGTTTTGTTTTATTTTCTTGTTTAATGCAGTTTTCCAAAATGTTTTGCTTTGTCATCAGAGTCAAATAATAAAAAGGGCTCCGGTGCGGAGGCTCCGGAATTATTATTCTGTGTCAATGTAAAGTCAAATCCAGCATGAGTCAGCGCTCTAAAAACAACCTTCGTACTAGGAGCATAAAGAAGCAGAGGCATGAAGAGATCACTTCTTTGCTACCCTTCATCAAACAGGATTTCAAGAGTGTACTACGTTCCGCTTTGGGCCCTAGAAGTAGTGTCTTATATAATAAGTATGCTGGAGAAACTCCAGAGATGAGCGCAAAAATGGCAGCTTGAGACCAAGAAATCACTTCTCTGAGGAAATCAATTAATTAATTAATTAAAAAGGAGTAGATTTTATTTTTGCTTATAAGTGAAAGATGTGGATTCTTCAAATGCATGAAAGAACCACAGAAATGAAACTAGGTACCTTATTTTCAATTCCGTCCCAAGACACAAAGTAAATAAATGCCCTTCATCAGCGTATGTGGGAGGGATCCCACAGTCTCCTCTGTCTGGCTCTTCAAGGGCATCTGAAGACGCAGGGACCATTTGACTGGTTAGCAACGGGACTCAGTGCTCCAGGGAGAGGCACTTTCCTCCTACATTCTGTCCCCTGGCTGATGACAATCTTGCCTGTCCCATTAGATCTCAGGACGCTCTTTCACTCTCTGAGGGACTGACTGATCTCATCTTCTCTTTCAGAGTTATCTCCCAAACATGCCAGCTGTCTCACCAAACAGGCTCCTGGGTACTCTTCAGATTTTCCTTCTAGAAAATTCCATATTGTTTCCAGGATGCCACAGATTCCCAGGATCCCCAGATGTTCCCTGGCCTCAGTTTTTCACTGCGTTAGGCAGCCAGCCAGCTTGCCAGGATTAAATACCCTCTCAGTTCCTTTCTATCTGACGGAAACCATTTCACCTCATAGCAATCTCTTTTCCTTAGCGTTTTCTCTTTTCAAGGTGATTTTTCACAAAGGACATCCTTTTTCCATGGAAGACTCACTGTGAAGTAAATGGTGATTTCTCAGCATTAGTTCATAGCCATACTTAATTCACAAGCGTTACCTCAACCCAAAATAGGATGTAACGGACCTTTTCCATCATGTTGGCCTAATGACTCTTCACTTCAAATAGGATTTGGTTAGAGGCTCTGAAGAATTTCTGACTGTAGGAATTGTCAACCTGAGGGTCCAGTGGACTGAAACGGGTCACAGAAACTGCACGTCTAGAGATTTTAAAGCCTACAGAAGCAAGCGACCTATCGGGAGTGGCTTTTATTCGTATTCCCTTCTGAAAGTGAGATGACGAGCTGGGGTACGGGATTCAATTATTTATTTATAACTGTGTATCAGATCAACAAATCAGCAAGGACAAATAAGCCAAGCCCACCCGGGAACAGACACGGCAGACAGATGCGATGACCAACTACAAGTCCAGGGTCCTGGTCGTCTCACAGAATACCTACCGTACTCGTGAGAGGCACACTTTTTTGTGTGTGACAAGTGGTTAATCCAGAGGATTAAGTTTAAGGCACTGATAAGTTCAGCTTTGGCTATCATTTCAATATTGATGGGAATTTTGGTATCTTTCGAAGCTGACTTCTATTTCATTGCTGTTACATACATACCAACACCAGAATCACTCCCATTCACTTGTTCCAAACATATTCGAGGATTTTAGGTTTTGTGGACATTGTAGTGTTAATTAATTAACAAGAACAACAACATTTCTAGCCTTGAAATACAGTTCCTGCTTTGTGTAGGAATTCCTACTCCTATTCCAATGGCTAGAAAGGTGACAGCAGATCTGTGTAGACTGTTTTTGTTCTTCGCCTGAATACACACAGTTCTCTTGACTGCGTCTGTCTACACGGCCATCGGTGAAATACCAGGTGAGAACACACACATGGCTTGGCGTCACAGCCAGACATGAAATGCTTCGCTGCCGCGGCAAGTGTCAGATTGAGAGTGTGAAATTGTCATCATCATCATGAGAATGAAAGCTAGGGGTGCAGCACACCTGCCGAGCAGCCCCCCAAGCAGGTGGCGGTCTTTGGAAGTGATCACGGTCACAGCGCTGGACGGACTCTCACAAGGATACTCTCTCAGCTCCCCGCCATCAGGCAGCCCAACACTGGCAAGACAGGGGACAAAAGTCCTCTCCCTTCGCTCAAGATCGCCAGGAAAGAACCACGTCTTCCAAGTTTTAGTTTCTCTAAAATCAGAATATTCTTTGGCTCTGTATCAATGTGTGACTTTGAAATTCATGGTTTTTTACTTTCAACAGTCATACATACAGGTGGAATTCAGTCATCAGTAAAAACAGCATTCCATGAACAAATCGGTTTGTTTTTATTTTATGACCCCAGTTAGTACAGCGTTCAATCATGCCAAGAGGTTCAGGATCACAGACGAGTTTTGGGATCACAGTTTCAAACTGATATTTTGACCAGTAAGTAAAAGTCAAATGTCCAAATCAAAGCTCAAAATGTTTCCTCTTCGTTTTACTTCTCCTCCTGAGTTTCTTATTTCTTCCATTTCTTATGCATGTTTTTGGTCACACAAGCTTCAAATCTTGATGTTGCTACTGATTCTTTCCCTTCCTTTATCTAAACCATCCCCAAATCTATGGGTAAAACCCAGAAGAGACATGTCCCTGTGATATTGTGAAAATGACCCGAATTGAGGGGGGAAAACACATCTAGGAAAGAGAAAAGACTAAAATTAAACATGGTAGAGGACCTTAAAAATCAGAGGCAGCTTTTGTTTGCTGCAGCAGAAAATGGGAGTCGATGATTAATTTATTAAGAGACGGATGCTATGGAAATAATATTGAAAGAATACCAGACCAGCAGCAAGGTTAACAAAGGCTATGACAATACAGAAATGTCCTTGGGTAAATTAGCACATTCACACCACAGAAAGAGATTAGAACTCAGCCGACCTTGAAGTCAACGGAGACAAAGAAGATGGGCCTGAGATGGAAAACATTAAGAGGGAAGTTTACAGCTTCACAATCAGCTCCATCCGAGCGAAGGGAGAGATGGATTAAAGCTACATCTAAGTTTTCATATCTTCAAAACCAAAAGGATGATAGCATTTATGCAATTGTCAAAAAACCTGAGAAATGAGTTTAGTTGTAGGTGTACGGAGTTTGACATGACATATAAACATTGGCATTAAGGAAACTGCTCTTGACAAAGTTATAAAGTGCAGGCTTCCTGTAAAATGGATGCTTTCCAATCTACCTCTTGGAATGATTCTTCACTATTAACTATATCCTCCTCGTGAAATATTATCTTACGTCAGCTTCTTGATATAAATTTGCAGACTCATCCAATGTTGATTTCTCACCTGCTACTCAACATTTAATGCTTTTCCCTTTAAAACTATAAAGTTCCCTGTTCTTTAAAATATTAAATCCACAAACAGGTTTTCACTACTTCTTTCAAAACGGTTTATCAAGTTGGCTTAAGTCTACAAACCTTATGAAATGTCTTAAATGAAAGCTATCAACTTAAAATAAAATATTCAATGCTCCTAATAGTCCACTGTTCTTTAAAATATCTTACCTTAAAGTTAATGTGCATCTGGGGGCACCTGCGTGGCTGAGTCAGTTAAGCATCTGACTCTTGATTTTGACTCAGGTCATGATCTTGTGGTTCACGGGTTCAAGCCCCATGTCAGGCTCTGAGCTGACAGTGTGGACCCTGTTTGGGATTCCCTCCCTCCCTCTCTCTCTACCCCTACCCTACTCTGCCTCTGTTTCTGTCTCTGTCTGTCTGTCTCTCTCAAAATAAACTTTAAAAAAAGGTTAAGGTGCATCCTTCTAATCCAAGTCTTTAATAATGCATTTTTATGCCTGCATTAGCAATAGCTATTAATTTTCAATTTTAAATTTTGCATCGATAATATAAAACATGTATAACACATCACCAAACCTATTTTTCACTCCAATTATATGATTAAGCTTTACCCACATTGGTATGCTATTTTTTTTCATTATTGCTTGCTTATTTTCAGGAATTTAAAAATATATTTAATTTTAAATTCTTTATTAGGCAAACGTATTGGAAACACATTTTGTAGCTTGGCTTTTCACTTTTTTATAGTTCCACTTTTCACACAGAAGTTTTTGCCGTAGTCAAATTCGTCAATTATTTCCTCGATGGCACTATATTTGTGACTTATGCTTATTAAAAGAAATACATACATAATTTGTGTGGTTACTGACACATTTGAATTTTTCACTCTCATTTTTTTGGTCCCTATTTTAATATTTTACTCTTTTCCTTTGTAATGGATTAGTAAAATTCCTAGAGTACCTCCCCCTTTTCCCTTAGAAACCTTGGAAATTCTTTCCATCCCACTCCATACACATATCCATTTAGTTGACAAATACATTGAATCATTCATGCGTAACATTTCCCCTTACTTTTCATCTTTTCTATGAAAAAGCAATGGAATCTCACTATAATAAGCACTATTCTATTAGTGTCCTATGTACTCCCTGCCTTCACATTGTTTTATTTCCTATAACTCCTCAACCATTGCATGGTAAGTGTCCTAAAGCACAGCTCTGGCTGTATTATCTCTTTGGACCAAGAAACAAACAACAAATAAATTTTCCAATGCTTCACCAGTGCCCGCCACTTATGAAAGAAATCTTGAATTCTGAAGCTTGATATTCAAGAACCTTCATGAGCTAATCACAAAGTCCAATGAAAACAGTTGTCAGTTTTCCCACCAAATCCTCCCTCGAACCGCACTGGTTTACTCATTACCCCTTGAAGAGATCTGTTTCAGTTCTTCTTTGAATCATATTCTTTATCTCAAATCCTCTTATTTTTCGAGTCTCACTCTTGAGAATCCAGCTACTTTCCAAATCCTATCTTGTGCTACCTTCCTCATGGAGCTTTCCAAGATCAAACCAGTGAAAAGGGATGTCCCTTTACCCTATTTTCCTTTATCATTTATTCTTTGCTGTCTTTTGAAAATTAATCTCCCTTAGTAGATTATAATCTCCTACAGAGAGGGGCCATGCCTTCCTCACCCGTCCCTAAATGCACTCAGAGCAAAGTGGTTACCTAAAAATTTTTGGATTAATAGATCAATACCCTAAATGGTCCCCCTTACCCATGGTTTTGCTTTCTGTGACTTGAGTCACCGGACCACAGTCGGGTTGCGGGAGATCCCCTTAATCCATCTCATCAGGAGGTCAACAGTGGCCAAGGCTATGTCCCTGTACCTAGTCATGCACCTGACTTCAGCTCAACAGGCAGGAGTTTTGTCATCTCACAGCGTCATGAGACCAAGGGGGAGTATATCACTATCAAGTATTTTGAGAAAGACCACATTCACATACCTTTTATTACACTGTTTTAACAGTTGTATTTTATTAATGTTGTTGTTAATCTCTTACTGCACCCCTTTATAAATTAAACTTTATCACAGGTGTTTACATAAAGGAAAAAACTGAGTATAAACAGAGTTAGGCACTATCTGTGGGGTCAGCCTCCACTGGAGGACTTGGAATGTATCCTTCACGGGTAAGGGGGGGCGCCTGCAATCTTTTACAATTTCCAAGGTCAGCACTCACTCTAGACCTCACGTTGGTCTAAATATTTAAAATGTATTAACTCATTTCATCCATAAAACAACACTTTTTGGCTCTACCATTACATTGCGTTACACGTGATGAGGCACAGAAATGTTAAAAAGCAGAAAGACCCTGAGATCCAAAACAAATCCCTGATAATCCAGCTTCAGAGCCTGTATTTGTAATGACTACATTATTTCCTCTTGAATCATGTCCTTGAGTCTTAAATAAGCAAGGTATCAATGTATTGATTGTAAAAATGGGAGAACGTACACCAAGATAAGAAGACAGACTGAATTTCTCTGGGGATGAAAGCCTTTAGGTGGATGGAGGGAAGGATGCTAAAAACAAAGAAATGGGCTAAAAGAGAGTTGCTATACATTTGTCTGTTTCTGTTGTTTCTTTGAAAACATGTATGGGAACTGCCTCTTCCTCAGTCTTCATTCAAACACCCCTTCCCACTGTTTTCTGTTCACCTACATCAGAGAGAAACATATTCTAAATGTCTCCAAGAAAGCCTTGTTTCTCAAGAACCGGAAACCAGGCAGCAGAGGAGAATCACCCATTTATTCTGATACAATGAACATTTCAATGCAGTTACAACGCTGTGTGTCTGAAAACTCAATAGATAGTCTCCTGTCTACCTAAACAGAAAATAGTGAACGAGAGAGTCTGCAATTTTACTTTCCTCCTTCTAAAACCACAGAAACCTAAGGCCAGTACTGGGCTTGCTGCCGATTAAACACACCAAGAGATCGCTCATCCATGCTTAGTTATAAATAAATGATTGCCCCCAAACAGGTCCCAAACCCCCTTTGAAACAAAATGTATCCTTTCTTTTTAAGCACCCAAATTGTGTGCAGTAATAAAAATCAGGAATGAAAGAAAATGCCAAGATCTAAACTAAGCAGTATGTGCTCGCCTGGGCACCTTGAAGCCTGAGTCCCTAATCCCTGCTCAGGGGCTGAATAGAAGCTTCTCCTCTCTTAGCAGGAAAAAGACTTAAAGCTCCAAGAAAACTCCAAAGCAGGAAAGAACTAGTTTAAAGGGTGAATGCTTTCAAACCTCGCAAGTTCCCTTGAAATCACGGTCTTCAGCAAGAGTTTCTACTCAAAAAGTTAATTTTATTGCAAAAAGTACACAGTTTTTCTTACTCACTTCACCTTGTTATTTCTATCCCCTTCCCCAATTTAATTTTGGCCACGGTTTCAAAAATGTATTGACTTTCTGTGTTGCGCCATGGAATTTGATTTGGGTGCTCTGTTTTAGTATGATGTTAGTTTTATGGTTTATCCTGTGTTTTACTTTTGGGTCAACATTCTGGGCATCGTTTCAATCAGGGCACAACAGCAATCTTGACTTTCACTAGTAATAAATAGCACCTTAAGTTCTTATTATGTTCCCCACTATTCTGAGGGACTTATAAATACTAACATAATCTAAACCACACCGAAACCCATTGAGGTAGGCAATATAATGATCCTCCTTACAGAATGGAATGGTCAGGCAGAAAATTTAAGTAATTTAATGAAAGTTGGGCACAATGCTGAATTATTGCTATTTTTGGCTAAATTGGCTTCCTAGCTCTGCTGTCTCTTTAAGCCATTCTGTACATTGCTACCAAAATAATCATACTAACAATTTCCTGGGGTACCTGCGTGGCTCGCTGGGTTAAACATCTGATCTTAATTTCAACTCAGGTCACGATCTCATGGTTTGTGAGTTCCAATCCCATGCCAGGCTCTACACTGATGGCACAGAGCCTGCTTAGGAGTCTCTCTCTCTCTCTGTCTCTTAACTTAAAAAACATTCTCAATTTTATGACACACTTGAAGGATTCTGTTTGCAAACTGGTAAGTTCTACCCGTACAGGCTCGCACACAAAGCCTTCCCCACAACCCCTACCCCAGCCTCTCCAATGGGCCCCTCTTCTTTGTATTCAAACCAAGCCCTCTAGGGACTCACAACTACTTGCCCACACTCTTCTTAAAAAAAAGAAAAAAGAAAAAAAGAAAAGAAAGCTTTCCTAAGGTATCACTAACATGGAGGGTTGACACTGAAAAGGCAATGGATGGGCCCAACTCATGGTTTCTGTTCAGGCCATGCTCTGTGGTTCGTAGGTTCAGAGCCCCAAATCAAGTTCTGCACTGGTAACGCAGAGGCTGCTTGGGATTCTCTCCCCCCGCCCCCCGTCCCTCTCTTGCTTGTGCATGCTCTCTCTCTCTCTGTCTCAAAATAAATAAATTAACTTAAAAAAATAGAAAGAAATGAAGAGAAGGGATTTCGTGGGAGACAATAAGAAAGGTAAAGAGTAAGTAGAGAGTGAAGCATTCCAATGGTTGACAGAGTAGCAACACAAAGAATGGCCTAGAAGGGAGAAAGGAATCCTCTGGGATACAGATTTAACTATTCCTACGGAGGAAAATTAAAGACAATATGAAACTTGCTTAAAAAGACACTAAAAATGAGACCCCAGGTCCATGGTGGTCTCTGAGGCCATCTAGACACCACAGGACTTGATAATCTTGTTTCTCCTCAGTCTTTTCATATTTATCTTCCATGTAGGTTCTCATCAATCAAAATAACATTTCTCTTCTCAAAATGCGTCCCTCCAACTAGGAAGATACATAGGAGAAGAGACTATTTACCTAGCATTTCAATAAAATAATGATAGCCCTGTAACTTTACAGTACTTTTCATATGTCACAATCATAAAACATCAAATTGAACATGACAGTTTTATTTTAAAATCTCTGCTTAGATACCAGTCCTTTTCAAAAATCCTTCAATCATGCCTTAGGAAAAACATAATAATACGGAAAGCTATCTAAGGAGCTTATTTTTACTAGAAGCCTTATCTCTGATACATTTTGGACACGTTAGAATAACTGTCAAATACACTTTTAAGACATACTCCTGTAAAAATCATATAAACACAGAGAAAATGCCCTCTGTCAAAGAGATTTCTATTGGCAGCGTGGCCAGGTAACATGGATACCTTTGAAATGTGTTTACCATATAGAGGTCATACATTATTCCTTGTTCAAAAACATAAAGTCATAAAGTCAGAACAGTAGATGTTTCATAGTTGTGTAAAATTCACACACTCTTCTAGACACAGAGGAATTATCCAGCGCTTTTCAAAACGTGTTACTCATAGTAAGTGCTCAGTAATTAATTGACTGCATAGATTCCCTAAACGCAATTCTATCTGTTCGGGACATCTTCACAGAGCACGTAAGATAAGCCACCATGCTAAGCACTGGAAAATATGATAATGTGGAAATCCTGACTTGAAGGAACCTGTAGTGTAGGGGGGCAGACCAGCACGCTTTCTCGGAAGGAAGTGCCGTGACGGTCATGTTCTCAGGGTGGTCTGTGACCATGAGGGTCACCGGACGCAGCCTGCAGAGGACAGGCTGAAGGAAGGAAGGGAGACTGGGTTAACCAGGCCATCCCAGCGGCAGAAAACAGAGTATATCCAACATTCCCAAGTCTTCCATTTGCTCCAAGTGCAATATCCCTCAGGGATCATTTTATCTGTTATTACTTGATGAGGATTTAAATGCTTCTTCCTTCTATGTTAATGTGCATATTGTTTTGTCTCCATGATATTTTGATGAGTTAACTGGGGATATTTGAAATGAATCCCTTGTTCGTTCAGTCACCAACTGGCCAACTGATGCTGGACAGCTTTCTGAAAGACCGGGGCTGTTTTATCCTCTCCTGTAAAATGAGGGAGTTGAGGGGTGCTTGGGTGGCTTAGTCGGTTAAATATCCGACTACGGCTCAGGTCATGATCTCGTGGTTCATGGGTTTGAGCCCTGCATCTGGCTCTTTGCTGACAGCTCAGAGCCTGAAGCCTGCTTGGGATTTTGTGTCTCCCTCTCTCTTTGCCCCTCTCTTGATGACGCTCTGTCTTTGTCTCTCAAAAATAAATAAATATTTAGTATAATAAAGTAAAATACAATAAAATAAAATGAGGGAATTGAGCTAAATCACTATCAAGAGTCCTTTTAAAACAAAAAGCATCGTGATGTATTGTGGACACATTTGAATACACAGGACTCATCTCTGCCTTTTGTTGTTCAAATTTAAGAATAAAAATAATGATGTAGTAGTACTTCTAAACATAATGACATCTATATTAGGTACAAAAATTTCATATACTACAAAGGTGCAAAGAAGACAGTCTTCCGCCAACTGGAAAGAACAGTAATTATTTAAATAACCAATTCGTACAGATTCTCTCTTCATGCCCATGGATAAGCGGGTGGGCAGTTAGAGATCTTTTTATAAAAATGAGACATAGTTAGTGAATCTTTATTGAATAAGAGGAAAAATATTCATTTTAGTCTTCAGATTTAACAATGTATGTTTGGCAATTTGTCCTGCGGGTCGTATGTATTTGTACGTGTCCACTTCTATGGCATTCTGCTTGTAACTGACTAAATTATCTAAAGATCAACGGATTAGATGCTTACCAAATCCTTTTAGCCCGGATTCTCTGTTCCTGTGGTTATTATGTCCACACACGTGACAGTGGACCACATTTCAGTGCCGAGTTATTTAAGAAGCATTTGTAGCGTATTCCTTAAGTCCTCACATCCCCGAATAGGGCCACATGTCTTCTTTATCTTCATGGACTATTTGGCTGAATTAAATTTCATGGCAAATGCTTCATTCTGCGAGACCTTGTAGACACTGGGCTACTTATGCAGATATTGAGCCTGGTGCTGGTCCTTTCCTGTCATCCTCATTTGTTTTCTGGCAGGACTTTGTATTTCATTAGTATTTTTCAAGAATTCTTTCTAGGTGTTAGAGTTCCTAACATCTTTCATGTTTAGGAAGGTGTGTCTGTTGCACTGACGTGTGGAAAACAATTTGGTCAAACACAGTATTTTCTGGGTAACGTTTCTTATCACTGGGAATTCTAGGTATTGATATATTTTCTACAATCCGAAGTTTTATAAAAAAAAGAAAACTTGAGGCTTATCTATTTTTTTAAATGTTTTTATTTATTTTTGATACAGAGAGAGACAGAGCATGAGAGGTGGAGGGGCAGAGAGAGAAGGAGACACAGAACCGAAAGCAGGCTCCAGGCTCTGAGCTAGCTGTCAGCACAGAGCCTGATGCGGGGCTCGAACCCACGAACGTGAGATCTGACCTGAGCCGAAGCCAGAGGCTTAACCGACTGAGCCACCCAGGCACCCCTTGAGGCTTATCTAAATGACCCCATTCTAAGTCATTTTCTTTTCTGTTTGGAAATTGGAAGCACTCCAAATATTTATTTTTCAAATATTACTTAAGAAAAATTGAAATCTTGTATTTAGAAACAAAATGTAGAAGTAATGCTCTTAAAATCATCAACATGACGAGATTATTTATTATAAAATGTAATACTTATAAAACTCCTGGCAAGTTCATTAGTCAAAAGGAAAGAAAACTATAGAAGGGTTAGAAAGATGTAAAAGAAACCAAACCCAACACTATTTATGGAATTTTTACTGTCTACATTTAAAAAGTCAAAAAACTATTCATAGAACTCCCTTCTGACCCAGCAATAGCACTGCTAGGGATTTACCCAAGGGATACAGAAGTGCTGACGCACAGGGGCACATGTACCCCAATGTTCATAGCAGCACTGTCAACAATAGCCAAATCATGGAAAGAGCCTAAATTTCCATCACCTGATGAGTGGATTAAGAAGATGTGGTATATATACACAATGGAGTACTACATGGCAATGAGAAAGAATGAAATATGGCCATTTGTAGCAAAGTGGATGGACCTCGAGGGTGTCATGCTAAGTAAAATAAGTCAGGTGGAGAAGGACAGATACCATATGTTTGCACTCATAGGTCTAACAGGAGAACAGGAGAAGCCTAATGGAGGACCAGGGGGAGGGGAAGGGGGAAAGAGAGTTGGGGAGAGAGAGGGACACAAATCATGAGAGACTACTGAATACTGAAAACGAACTGAGGGCGGGAGGGGACGGGGGTGGGGAGTGATGGTCATGGAGGGGGGCACTTGTGGGGAGAAGCACTGGGCATTATATCGAGACCAATTTGACAACAAACTATTATATAAAAAAAAAGTCAAGTGAACCATATCCACTTATTACAATATAGAGATTTCAGCTGGTTAACCAACCATAAAATGAATACACAGTAATCAACCGTTTTCCAATTCACGAGCAACAAGATGTAGAAAATGTAAGCATAAAATATATGTTTTATAATGGCATTGAAAATATAAAACAGTAATTAATCTAAGAAAAGGAATTAAGACTATTATGGAGAAAATATCTAACTTTTTAGAAATACATTAAAGTCCTAAGGAAATGAGATCTATGAGTAATGTAAGAATTCCCATTGATTTTCCTTACACTAATATATAAATGTAATTTCAAGCTAAACCCTCCGTGGTATTTTGTACAACTCTGCAAATCTAAAATCGGGGCAGATGCTAAAGAAGAATGAGGTAAAGGTTTTTCCTTTTATTTTTTAAATCTTTTTTAATGTTTATTTTTGAAACAGGGGGAGAGACAGAGCAGAAGAGAGGGAGGGGCAGAGAGAGAGGGAGACACCGAATCTGAAGCAGGCTCCAGACTCTGAGCTGTCAGCACAGAGCCCAATGCAGGGCTCAAACCCACTAACTGTGAGATCATGACCTGAGCTGAAGTCAGACGCTTAACCAACTGAGCCACCCAGCCGCCCCAGGTTTTCCCTTTCTGATATGAAGACTTGTAGGGGTGTCTGGGTGGCTCAGTTGGTTAAACGGTTAAGTGTCCTACTTTTGACTTCTGTTCAGGTCATAATCCCACAGTTTGTGAGTTTGAACCCCACATCAGACTCTGTGCTGACGCATGGAGCCTGCTTGGGATTTTCTCTCTCCATCTTTCTCTGCCCACCCCATTCATGCTTTCTCTCTCTCTCAAAATAAATAAATAAACATAAAAATAAAGACTTGTAATAATCAAGACTGTGTGGTACTGATGCAGTGACAAAGGGACAAGTAGTAAACTAGTACGGAGATCCTAAGCTTGAATACGCTCATGTGGAATACTGCTAGGGAACCGAGCTGGAATTCAGAAGAGTGGAATGCAAGCTACTCAATAAATGCGATTAGGAAAACTGGTTACTCCTACGGAAAAAAAAAAAAAAACAAGTTTTATTCCAACCTCTCACTGACCCCCCATCCTCCAGTCTCCAAGCATCTGCTGATAATCCAACATTTCTATCAAAGCATAAAGACCAATCATTTAGGGGCGCCTGGATGGCTCAGATGGTTCAACCACCAGCTCCTGATTTCAGCTCAGGTCCTGATCTCACGGTTTGTGAGTTCAAGCCCTGAGTTGGGCTCTGAGCTGATAGCATGGAACCTGCTTGGGATTCTCTCTCCTCTCTCTCTGCCTCTCCCCTGCTCACTTGCACATGTGTGCATGCATGCTCTCTCTCTCTCTCAAAATAAAAAAATAAGCCTTTTTAAAAAACAATAATTTAAGAATTATAAAAGGAAGATAATCTTGACTTTCAAACCAAGGAAGAAATAAAGGACGCAAATAAAGCAGTTTATTTTATAAGACTCTAAACTTAGAAAGGTTAGAATTCATTATGACTGAAATTTAAGTACTTTACGTTTCTTTCTATTAGGTACTAAAATCACAATCACCTTGCCCACATGGAATGTATTCCAGTTCGGACTACACATATTTGTCATTTAAATAAAATAATTACTGAAGTTCTTTTCTTATAGTTGTCAGATTAATGATTATATTTACGTAATATAATTCTCTTCCATTTTTATACTTTTCTTTGTCATCATAACACCTCGTGCCTCAGCTTTATTCAATTTGAGTGAATATAAAAATTTGTTAGTCGTGCCCTGTGCTCTATGTGGGAGACGGGACAGGCCACACTAGAAACAATTTTTCTTAGAGTTTAATGAGGACATGAGTGAAAATGATTGAAAAAGAAGGAAAACTGTCAGAACACATTCTGAGTTAATAATGGAATTATGTTAGTAATGAGCAATATTATATATAAGTTCACTTAAACATATGTAGTTTAAAATTTACAATAAATTTGAAGCAGTTTCCATATAGAGAACTGAGTGTTTTGTTTCATTAACTGATCTTTTGTTTTTATCCTGGAGGAGGATAAACTTGAGCTAACATAACTAGACATATGATATCTTTTTTTAAAGAACATGCTTATACTGTTCATTTCTTTCAGTGTCACAAATGTCACCTTTCAAAATAACTGTCTGTGTTCATTATGCCCCAAAAGAACAGACTTTAAAATTGATGGTTTCTCTTAAAGCTGTCTACTGAGGAAAAAAAATGCATGTATTTATGAATATTTAACTATCACTGAAATTTGATTTTTAAAGCAATTTTATTTCCATAAATATCTGACAGCTATTAACAGTGAATGCTCATTTTAAAAAATATTGCCTACATCATTAAGAGAACTATTACCTTATTAGATTAGATTTTTGTATGGTTAAATATATTCTGACCAACACTAACAGGGACAAGTTTTTCACTTTTTTATAAAATAAAAAATGCCAATTTGGGGTAGGTAGATACTGCTTCATGTGGAATCACAAAAATACTGCTATGTAGACGGAAATGATATTAAGAACTGAGCCAGTATGTCTTGATGAATGCTCTTCTTCCTTCTGGACTGATGATGAAGCCATAAGAGGGGACCAGAGCTCATTGTTCAAACACAAAGGTGTGCTTCCAAGTATTACCGAATTTTAAGAGAAATCTAAGAGAGGTAGTTTTACAAGAAACAACTAAATGGGTTCCACATAATAACAATATCTTGTTGAGAATGAAAATCCTATGATATGATGAAAGTGGAGTGAGGGGGAGACAGATGACTGTTGACTCCACGGAAGACTGGAGGGTCCATGAGAACAAAGGGAGGAGAATCACATTGGGATGAGAGAGAAGGATGGAGAACCAAATGACCTGTATGTGCTGGACATCATGAGCTGCCTTCACTACTGAAAACTCATACGTAATATAAGAAGCAAAACAGGGAGCGAGAGGATGCTGAGCTCCCTACCTCCATGAGAAATTACCTCCTCTTCTACCAGTGAGAAGAGGGACCAGCACAAGCAGTGGAAAAATTAAATTCTCCATTTATATTTTATCATATAATTCTGTCCATTATATGAACTCTCCATTTCTATTTTCTCATAAACCAAAACTCTGAATTGGAAATGACAGCGTGATTAATCTCAAATCATCTAAGATAAATTCCCATGGACGTTCTATTGACTAACTGTACTTAACAGATGATACTACAGCTTAACCTGTGTAAGTCTGGGACAAACAGTAGGGACTGAATCAAAATCACATGGAAAATCAAGAGATTTTCATGTGTTTATATCTCAAAAAAAAATACTTCTTTACCAATTATGATGGGAACAAAGTACTGAGTTTATGAGTGGCCAGCGAAGACACTATATTTGGCATACCTTTCAAAGACCACAGCTTAAATTAATATTAAACTGTGAAGTCAGCAGGTTAATCATTTTTTTTCTTTGTTTCAAGTTTTTATTTAAATTCCAGTTAGTTAACATTTAGTGTGATGCTGGTTTCAGGAGTAGAATTCAGTGATTCATCACTTACCATGTAATACCCAGTGCTCATCAAAACCAATGCCCTCCTGAATACCAATCCCCCTGCCCCCCGCCCAACATCTACACACCCTCCATCAACACAGTCTGTTCTCTATAGTTAAGAGTCTGTTTTATGGTTTGCTTCCCTTCTCCCCACCCCCACCCCCCACCTATGCTCATCCGTCTTGTTTCTTAAATTCCACATATGAATGAAATCATATGGCATTTGTCTTTCTCTGACTTGTTTCACTTAGTATAGTATACTCTAGCTCCATCCATACTATTGCAAATGGGAAATTTTTATTCATTTTATGGCTGAGTATACCACATCTTCTTTATCTATTCATCAGTTGATGGGTGTTTGGGCTCTTTCCATAATTTGGCTCTTGTTGATAATGCTTCCATAGACATTGGGGTGCATGTGCCCCTTCTTATCAAACTCAATACCCAAAATACAAATAACCCAGTTAAGAAAGGGCAGAAGGCATAAATAGACATTTTTCCAAAGATGACATCCAGATGTCCAACAGACACTTGCAAAGATGCTCAATATCACTTATCGTCCAGGGAAATACAAATCACAACTACAATGAGATATCGCCTCATACCTGTCAAAATGGCTAAAATTAACAACACAGGAAACAACAGATGAGGATGTGGAGAAAGGGGAACCTCCTCATATACTGTTAGTGGGAATGCAAACTAGTGCAGCCACTTGAGAAAACAGCATGGAGTTTCCTCAGAGAGTTAAAAATAGAACTATCCTACCATCCAGCAACTTCTTTGACACTGGCCATACCAACGTCTTACTTAGTATACCTCAAAACTAAAAGGCAACCTTTGGGATGGGTAAAGATATTTATAAAAGACATATCTGATAAAGTGTTAGTGTCCCAAATCTATAAAGAAAACTTATCAGCAGGTTAATCCTGGTAGGCACCATTAACCTATAAAAGTACTGCCTGGCAAAACTTGGCTTCCCGATGAAAATTTATCTGTGAATAACTGAGTAAGCTCTAACAGTCTAGATGGAATATCTCTGAGCTCCCTCACAGTGAGTGTAAGCTAAGAACCAACGCTCATGACCCACTACCTTCTAGAGCTGTAGTTTTCAAAGTACCACGAACAGACCGGCAGGTTCAGAATCATTTGGGAACAAATTATGAATGAGAATCTTTGGGAGATGAAGGTTCAGCCACATGTGTTTCAACAAGAACTCTAGTTGATTCGGAAGCAAATAGAATGCACTGGTTTAAGGATGTGTTTTGGACTAGGGTAGACTTTTGACCAAAATGGACTGAACATTCCCCTCAGCCTGACTAAGCTTCAGACAGTTTCTTTTTAACTGTAGATCCTCGACCTCCATTTTTTAGAGCATTTGCTTAGAAACCTTTCAACTGCAAATTCCCTCTCAATCTCTTTGAATTGTAGATCTTCTCCTAGTTTCTTGACAGCTTTGTGGCCAGCAATCTTTCTCAAGGACCTGGGAGCCATTGATTTGAAATGAAGAAAGAGGGCCCCTATCTTCAGTCTCTGTGGGAGGGCCGGGATCCAACTTCATAAGCACCAATTAGCAAACGTAAGTCCAACCACACCGACCAACTGCGCCTCTAACACCTTGAGGTCTTTTCTTCTAGCCAACACCAGTGTTTAAAAATCCTACTGTTTCTGTACCAGAGGGGAGTTCAATCTCTTTCACCTCTTGGAATAATCTGGAATAACGTCTTCCTTTGCTGTTTAATTCTGTCCAGTCCATTTTTTCCTCTGAAGATTCTCACCCTTCCTGTTTCTCCAGTCCCCAGTGACTCACTTACAGCAGCATCTGCCACCCTGGTTACCCTCTGACAACCATACCTGACCTGTTCAAGCCTAAGCACAGCTTCAAATTCAGAGGGATTTCGACATCAGTTGGGCATGTAATATGACTCAAAACGAAGCCTACTGGTCACTCAAAGTGTCATTTCTGCTAAATCTGCCCAGCTCTTGCAATATAAAAGATAACTCTTTAGTCACAGCAAACTAGGTGTACAAGAGGCACCGCACCGTAGTACTTCGAAGCAGAGTGCTTTGGAATCAGAGACCGGAGCTGTGCTGTTCATTCATGGTGTGATCTTGTTCAGTTTACTGCCTTTTCGTGCATTAATTTAGTGCTCTGTGAAGTGATCATATTAATAATAGCAATCACATTTAGAGTGCCTTTTATCTGTCACATGCATAACCTTATTTTATCCTCAAAAATAACATCAGGAGGCACCATAATAATTCTAATTGGATAAATGAGTAATGGTTAACAGACTTACCCAAAGCTACTCAGCTAGAAAATACCAGAGACAACACACGGACTTAAGCCTCTTTGATTACAAATTTGGTATACTGAAGCTGCAAAAATGAGATAACATACCTAAGGTGTTTAGAACACTGTTATTACACAAAATTTTAGAGAATTGTGACATGTAAACACAAGAGTGCTAAACTAAAGAGTACTGAAGTTTAAGAATAAGAGTTCAGTTTAGATTGTCACTGAAGATTCTGTGGCACAGAGCAACATTAAACTAAACCTGAAAGGTTGGATATGTTGGTTTTTAATAAGCGAAGTAGCAAAAAGAGTTCTTTCCTGCTTACTAAGAATAACTTGTGCAAAAATGTAATGGAAGAAAACCTACAGAGCAATTGGGGCAGCGCGCGTGTTTATTGCGTTGTGAAATACTCATGAACTCTTGCAATTATCGCCTTACGTAACGGGAGCTAAGACTTAGCAAGTATTTGTAGTCCTTTGCAAGTCGACATCCAATGCCTTAAATTAATGTTGGTTGCATAAATAAATGAAGGCTGCAGAGGCTACAAACAGGGAACCTTCTTTGGAGAACACAATCTGGCGTTCATGGAGTCGTGAAACCGACGTTGGATATGAAGGTATAAAACAGTGCTGACCACGGAAACTGACAAAAAGTCATAAAGTAATGAAAAAACAATCCTTGGTTGGTTGGGCACAGGTGTGAGGGGAAAGAAACCAAGGAGGAATTCCAATTATCAGATAAAGACTAGAATAGGATTTATGGAGCTTTCAATAATGTCTGGTGTGTTACTACGACTCAGTTTAGGCAAGAAGGCATCTAATTTACTATATATTTTTCTTCCATTGCAGATGGCAAAGGAAATACGCACACATGTGCACCCCCCCACACACAAACATAAATGAGAGAGAGACAGAGAGACAGAGAGCAAGAGCGAGAGCGAGAGAGAGAAAGAGAGAAAGAAGGGTACTAAACCAATACACCACACTCACTGAAAGATCTGACTACAAAAAACCCAGAAATGCAGGTAGTTCTGGGTGGTATGTGGTATGTGCAGCTTTTGATCCCTTTTGTGCTGGTAGAATCATCCTATTTTGCTGTTTGGATCTGTAAGGGCAACAAAAACTCACTTCTGTCTTCTCCTTTCCTGGAATGAGGTCACAGCAAATAACATAATGTAAGCACTGCCAGGTGCTCTAAAGTGATGCTGAGATTTTTGGGTTTTTGTCGTTTGAAGTTTATTCATTTTTGAGAGAGAGAGAAACAGTGTGAGTGGGGAAGGGGCAGAGAGAGAGGGAGACACAGAATCCGAAGCAGGCTCCTAGCTGTCAGCACAGAGCCCGACGCAAGGCTTGAACTCACTTACTGAAAGATCATGACCTGAGCCAAAGTTAGTCGCTTAACCAACTGAGCTACCCAGGTGCCCCCAAAGTGATGCTGTTTTAATAATTTTCAGTGAAGAGATATGTTGAGTAATGATCGTGCAGAAGATTAATTGAGACAGGTAAAAGTACAGCATGAATGATGGGCACTTAGATTCCAGTTCCTGTTTTATTAAACCTTAGAATTAAATAGAACTGTAAAGAAATAAATCGTGGCATGGAGAACCATTTAGAGTTACTTAGCATTGCAAAAACAAGCAAGACTAGAACTTTCCTTGGGGCAGGTATTCTTACCAGCAGTGACAGTCAGGCTATACTTCAGGTAATCTCCTGAGAAGACGCCAAACACAGAAATCAAAATTCTCCTTGCAAAATTCACCTGGACTCCGAAGTCTAATACGCCATTAAGACCCATTGGGGGAGTTAAGTACTTGTTTATTTCAGTTATTTCCCTCCTTATCTCAACACTATGTATCTTAGACAAAATATCAGGGTTGTGTTTATGGTAATTGTATCTGAGAGAATATGGAAGAATGGTAAAAAGAACATTCTTCTTAGAGTAACCTGAATGCTAGTCTGTGATATTAATAATTTCCTTTTTGTATCTCAGTCTTAGTTTATGTACCTGTAAGATGAACCGCTTGTCCTGGAAGAGAACTTTTAAGATTTTGCCTATAACCAAGTATAAAGATCATGAATGGTGACTGTTTTTTTAGGTATATAAAACAGTCAGAATCACTAGTTTTTATAAGTAGGAAGTCAAATAACAAAAGCTCAGCATTTTTCCTTTTTAAAGTCGACTCACTTTTTATACGAACAATAGTAGCCAAATGACTACTAGTCAAAAGAGTGTCTATCAAAGATGGAATATAGAATGTGACTAAATAGCTGTATGACGAATGCATGAAACCACCCCACTGAATGGGTGAAGGAACAGGTGCTGAATCAAGTAACTTTGGAAATGAGTGGAGACTATGAAACTAACAACAAAAACACCTGTGCATGCACACTGAATCTAACTGGTGAAGATGTTTTCCACAAGAGCACAGCTTAATTCTGAAACCATTCTACATGTAGACTGGAAATAAACAATGAAGTAAGAGATGGTGGATGGTGGAGGCAGGTTTCTAATTCATTAGAGGTGACAGTAAACAAGGAGAGGAGGTGAAAGTGATCCATGTGATCATGGAGGAGATATGGAGGCATCAGTAGGAACTCATGTTTAGTTCAAGACAGACATCGATGGTTATATATGGAAATATTTATAGATAGGCATATATATTTGGGTTAGTATTCCTTGCTCTGTTAGCAACTTATTACACACATTCTTCTCAAGTGCATGGAAAATATTTTCTAAGACAGACCACCTACAGAGTCATAAAACAAACCATCATAAATTTAAAAGAATTAAAATCATACAAAGTATGTTTTAAGACTACTGTGGAATGAAATTAGAAATCACCAATTTGGCAAAATTCAATATGACTCAGCAATTCCACTCTTTCATGTTTTAAGGTGTATTTATTTTGGGAGACAGGGAAAGGGAGAGGGAGAATCCCAAGTAGGCTCTGTTCTGACAAGGTGGGACTCAATCTCATGAACTGTGATATCACGACCCACGCCGAAACTAAGAGTCTGACACTAAACTGATTGAGCCACGCAGGCACTGCAGCAATTCCACTCCTAAGAATATAACCAATAAAATGAAAACATACACATCCACACAGAAGCTTGCATGTGAATGCTGACAGTAGCGTTACTCATAGTTGCCAAAAATGTGGCAACAACCCAAATGCCCATCACTTGATAAATGGATAATTAAGATGTAGGATATCTACTAATGGAGTAACATTCAGCAGTACAAAGGAACAGAAGACAGACACATGCTACATCACCGAGGACCTTGACAACATCATGCTAAGTGAAAGAAAATATCACATGAAAGAATGTTTAATAGAATACACTTTCTGCTAAAGGGTTATAATATCCAAATAGTTGGAAAGTCTGGCTTGTTTCATTTTATTAATGTTTAGTTTGCTCAATCTAACAGAACTTTCAAGTTCTTAATTTTCAATAACTAAGTCCCCCCATAACTTCAATTCTTATGCAGACTTGTCCAAAGTGACTAAAATAGTAACAAAACCACAAAATTAATGTGTTCCTCAAACACAAAGCATCTTCTGCGCTCGAGGACACACACACCGCTATGAAGGCACACAGGCGCGGATAAAATTTCTCATCATAGAACTAGGCTTCTGCTCTTAAACATTTGTAGACATCATGCTTCATGATCCCAATTTCTGAGAAACCGAAATGGATGATGGGAAAACAACTGGGACAGTAAACACGGGAAGGAGGAGTAACGTGAGCTCCATTGTCAAGTCAGTATTTTGCTATTATGTCATGTTCACTTAATGTGTTTGCAGATTATGTTCATGAACTTCCTATAGGTCAGACGACTGTAACTATTACTGTAAGAAAAACAGGTTTCATAGGGTTATCAGCAGCAAAGTGTTATTGGTGCTGGTTATTGGTGCTGACAAAGCAGTATTTGTCATAAACAAAACAAAGGAAACCAAAAACATGGAGGAAAAGACTTTAGGTAGAGAAAAAAATTGTTTTTCTTTAGGGCAGACCATATCTACAGTGTCTGAAAAAAACATTGAAATAAAAATATATTTTTTTAATGTTTATTTATTTTTGAGAGAGAGACAGTATACGTAGGGGAGGGGCAGAGAGAGAGGAAGACAGAGAATCTGAAGCAGGCTTTGGACTCTGAGCTGTCAGCACAGAGCCCAATGCAGGGCTCGAACTCACGAACCGCAAGATCATGACCTGAGCTGAAGCCGGCCGCTTAACCAACTGAGCCACCAGGCACCCCAAAGTAAAAATATTTTTAACCATCAAATAAAGCGTTTGTTTTGAAATCAAATTAGACATGCTTGGATACACTCACTGGATCATTTTTATGACATGTATGACACTAACCACTGTTAGAGAGTTTAAATTTAGCCTTGTTTCTTCAGAAAGTAAGGCAATATAATATTTTTCAAATGAGGTGTATGTTTTGTTTATTGTTTTGTTTTTTAAAAAATAGAGACCCATTTATGGCACATACACATTAAAATATAGCAATATAAAAATTCCAATAAAATATTTCAGTTAAAACTTTATCCCATTCCTTATCCACATTTCATAAAATAATTCTTTTTGATCGAGATGTTGGTACTCTCCACGCACTGCTTCTCCTGTTTATCCTGCGTCATCTGTGAAAGACGCAGAACTTTACTGAACCGACACTTGGGATTGTCTTTGTACCTGCGTTATACCACCAGTTCTTTAAAAGATAGTTATGTGTTTGTACGTCTGCTATTTTTACTAGACTGAGTCTTATTTTAAATTCAGAAAAGGTAACTTTTTCTCGTACATGGATGTTGATAGTAGCATTACTCATGGTTGCCAAAAATGTGGAAACAACCCAAATGCCCATCACGTGATAAACGGATCATTAAAATGTGGACAATTCGCAGCACGCTGTACAATGCCCAGCACGTGACTCTTTCTCTGCTGAAGTGCACTTGGTAAAACATTACAGACATGCCAAGAGGCACAAGACATGGCCCCTGCTCTCAGCACATTTGCAAACTTCTCGCACACTTCTCGGGATCTGAAATTTAAATCTTGGTGGGAATTGCTAAACAAGAGAAAAGTTGAGAAGTGATGAGTTTTCTCTAAAGAAGGAAACCAAAACAGTGTATGCTAAAGTGATTGTGAATGAAAATTAATCTGCGACCTAAAGAGTTTCGAAATGCAGAACCATATATCTGTTTGTGAACTTTATGATTTGCGTTAGCACGCTTGGAGATGCTGGGAAGGGTTATGGTAATGAAAAATCCCCTCAGTTGGAGGCCTTCCCAAATTTACTTGATCACAGATTGAGGGACAAAGGGAGAGAGAGAGAGAGAGAGAGAGAGAGAGAGAGAGAGAGAGAGAGAGAGGGAGAATCTATTCTTATTCTATGAAACTAGTCTTAAACAAGAGTTTCATTCCCACCCCCCCAAATGCCAACATAGGGTAAAGTTATTTAATCAGGGTGAGGGTGAAATGAATGATATTAGTACATTCCTCACTTCCGAGTTATTTCTCCATAGATTTCTCTGATTTCTCTTTGCCTCTTTTTTAGGCATTTGTTTATTTTTTCCAAATCCATTCTATTTTTGTTTCAGCTGAGCGGTAGCAGAAACAAAGAATATTAAAAATAGCTTTTATGTGCCTGGAACCCTCATTTATTCAGTATGTCACCAGCTTTGTGGTAATGACACTCTCACATGGTGTGAAAACAAAGGGAAATAAGAAAAACGCTTGACCAAAGCAACGGGAGGTTATCTAGTGCTATCAGAAAGCATGACATCAGAAGATGACAGGCTGCTGAATTTATTACCAATTTCACCTTACAAAATCAGAAAAACATGTTTACCATTCTCTTTATGTGCATTAAAAAGGCTATCTGACCACCCACATATGGGGAATTTCTTTTTAGTTACACATATTTACACAATGCCTCCATTCTTGCCTCTGTGGTCTAAAAGAAATCTAGGAAGAAATGAGAGACACAATAAATTGTACACAACTCAGCATGCTGGATGAAATAAATCTGATGTAAAAATATGTTTTATCTCGTGTGTTTTAAATATTATTGTGAAAATAAAGTAAGCACTTCAAAAACAAATAGAAGACTGACATCATCCTAACCGTAAGAAAAGCATCCCACATACGAATAGCTGGTCTGAGGGCATTAACAATTCACCATCAGTCATTTTAGCAATTTTCCACCATGTCAGCTTATTAACTGAGCAGAACTTCTAATTAGTTGGAGATTGTGGACAGAAGACAAAGCTGTGTATTGGGTTGAATGGCCTTGCCTACAAAGCCCAAAGGCAAGCATTGATAATCTGCCTCTTCCTCTTCCAAGAAAATGGGAAGTCTGGCCATGAGTGGCCAGAGGGGGAGGAAACCTCCTGCATAATTACACAGTGTCGGGGGGGGGGTCTTTCCTGCCAGCGAGGGACTATGACCTAATTTTGAAATAGAAATGGACTCCAAAAAACATGAACTTAATTTTTTGAGATGAGAGATGTGTGATAATTAAATATAACTTGCTGGCCAAATGAGGTCAATCATGATTTTGTTCACAATATAAATTAATAAACTGAACTCTGTCTTTTATCAACAGAGGCATCTACACGAGTTACATGAACTCTGTTTTTCTTTAATTTTATTTATTTATTTTGAGAAAGAGAGAGAGAGTGAGCACGCACACACACGAGTGGGGGAGAGGCAGAGAGTGAGGGAGAGAGAATCCTAAGCAGGTGCTCCATGTCTCTGTGTTTTCATTTTAAATTTTCTGCATATATTACATGGTTTATTCATTACACTTCAGGATTCACTCAACTAATTTGGCTAGCAGACAAGGCTACAACACAATAACTTGCGAAACATTCAGAACCATTACTCTCCTCCATGTTGGAAATTTGGCAAGTAGAGATGTGAAAATAGATATGGCATATAAGGCAATCATTATTATTAATTTATCAAGATGATAGAAAAGGAAGAAGCTGCTTTAAAATATTCCTTTTTGTGGCGCCTGGGTGACTCAGTGAGTTTGTGTCTGACTCTTGATTTCAGCTCAGGTCACGATCTCACAGTTCAGAAGATCCAGCTCAATGATGGGTTCTGTGCTGATTACTTGGGTGGGATTCTCTCTCTCCCTTTCTTTCTGCCCCCCCTCCTCTTCCCCCTCAAAATAAATAAACACTTAAATAAAATAAAATAAAATAAAATATTCCCTCTTTTCTTTCTTCCCCTCCTGGCTCTGTTTCCTTACTTGTTCTTTTCACTCTTCTTATTCTTATCATATATCTGAATCAGTATTTTGACCTCAAAGTGATCAATAAAAAATACATAGATAAATCAATGCCAAAATAATGCATACATACCTACTTAAAGTATTCACATAGAGGAAGTTAACAGATAATTGTTAGTTGTAACATTAAATTTGATGATATCAGTTTGTGGTAACCATTAATGGGATCACTAGATGAAAATCCTTTAATATTACAATGCACCTTATCCATCTATTACTACTGTATACTGTTCTATAAAAAAAATAATGCATTAGAAAAATGACAATATGCCTACGTGTATGACTCTACCTCCCTTAATGAATATCTGCACAAAACTAATAAAATCAAAGCCTTTGTGGAATTTGAAGATCTCTTACTGCTTACTCCTTGAGTATTACCTGAGGCCTTCAAGGGCTTGTCTCTAATTGAGGCATGTAGCTATCAGACCTCAACTCCCAAATGAATGTAAGATTGAGAGAGAACTGAAAAGAAAGTCATATAATCACAACGCTACAGATACAGAACTTATCCTTGATTTGATAGAATGCATTCCAAAAAAAGAAAAGAAGAAGAAATATCATAATGTGTGCGAGCAGCTTGCCAAGATATAAAAGGAGAGGCTATGGGAGAGAGGAGGCTCAAGGTTATGAAGAGGTACATAAATGATAAACATATGCGGTAATAACAGGGTATGGAAGAGATGAGTGAAGGAATTTTTGATGTGAAGAAAAGAACAAGGATGGAGCCATCCATGAGCTCCCATCATCCCTCTTTTCCAAGCACAGGTCTGTGCTAGCAAGTTTACTTTTACTTTTTACCTTTTTCTTTGTAAAGAAGATAGTGTTGCCAGAACTATTGGTATTCTTCCTCAGCTCACCTCCTTAACTTCACCTATAACTTGGTAACATTTATAGTTTTGTCAAAAAACAAAATAATTTTAATTATCCCCAGGGCAAGGGGGGAAGAAAGAGAGAAGAGGAAGACAAAGGAAAAGGAGAGAGAAGGAGGAGGAAAAAAAGCAAAAATAAACAAATTAACACTAAAATAATCTTGGGGTCCTGGGTGGCTCGGTCGTTAAGCGTTTGACTCTTGATTTCAGCTCAGGTCATGATCTCATGGTTCATCAGTTTGAGCTCCACATCTGTACGGAGAGCATGGAGCCAGCTTGGGATTCTCGCTCCCTCTCTCTCTCTCTCTGCCCCTCCACCCCCCAAATAAATGAATAAACATTTAAAAAACTAAAACAATCTTTTAAATCACTAAAATAATGTAACTTCTAGAGTCAGAATTAGCTGTTAAGTACATTTTTTCCCAAATGGCTGACCAAACTAAGTAAATGAATCAGATTTCCTTTCTCTTTTTTGCCAACTTAGAATCATGACACTTTTTAGATGTTACAGTAAAGACAATTTCAAACATGCGGAGCATGCCTTGTACAGACACACAGATCACTTTGGGTATAATACTAATAGTGACATTCACTTTGGTAATGTCCATTCAGAAAACCATAAACAAATGTAAAAATGACTGTCTCAGGTTTGGTATTTAAATGTAAGAGGCTAAGTAAGAAAACTCCAGCTCTTTTCATTCATTAAAAAAAAAAAAATCGACAAATGTTTTAAAAGCAGTTAGTGAAGAAGTTAATACAAAAACAGTAGCCCATATTCACAAAAGCAAAATTGATGGTACAATCAGGGAGAGGTAAGGTATTCTGTCAAGTGATTGAAGATGTTTTCATTATTTAATGGCTGGTATTACCTAAAAGCAATATTGTACGATTCCAATAGCACCAAAAAGAAATACACAAGTAATAAAGAAATAAACAGACAATACCCAGCAGCTCCAATTCCATGTAATAAATTTACATTTTATTGCTTTCTGTGCTTAATAAGAAGTCTGGGATTCATTTGTTTCAAAGAATTTTCAAAATTTAGCCAAAATGATTCTAAAATAATAATAAGCTCATGAAACACAAATTAAAGTCTTAATCTCCTAGGAGAATAATCGTCGGGTAAGATTTATACTGAGCCTCCGTTCTTCATTAGACTTGTGTGCCGCAACACTGATTTAATAAAACCACCATCCAGACAGAGCAATCCGATCAACTTGAACATTGTGAGCAAAAGCCTGCTGTGCTGCTATTTCTGTTTTGAAGGTTGGAAATAATGCCAACATTTCACGTCCATTTGCTGCTGCCCAAATGCCCCCCACCCTGAGCATCTCCGCAATGGCATCCTTGCAATTTGGATGTGTTCACCCGTGAACAGGATTCTGTAGGGACTGTTTTATTCAAATATGAGCAGTCATATTTTATTTAAGTATGAGTTTACATACTTAGTGAATGATTTGTTTGGGAATGTGTTATTGGGGAAAAGGAGATTTCGAGTACGCTTTAATCAAGCATTTCTATGTGAAAATATGAAAGCGTTTTGTTTCAGTCTCCAGTATATAATTTTATATTTGAAGTCTTCAACTGTTTATTGTAATAAAGTTGAGATACTGTGGGAAAAATGGGGAAAAGATTTAAGTATTCCTCACGTGGAATCTCAAAAGCCCAAGATTATAAGATTTACAGACTTTATATATTTTATATTTATATTTTATATATAAATTTATATATATTGTAAGAATACATGTTACTTCTGTATCTTGATAGCATGTGGTAGATAAACTATCAAAAAATATTTCATATACTAAGTATATTTTTGAAAAGATACATCACTCTTATTTAAGAAAGGAAAAATGTATTTCTTAATAGACCTTTAAAGAATATGCACTTCAACCATATAAATACATTTTTATATGTGAATATTATTCCTTATATCCTCTTTCCATTTATCACACTCCATGGCTGCAAAAGCGTCTAGTAAGTCCCTTGCTCAGGGTATAGAAATGGAACAGTAAACACTAATGTAATCCCTAACCAGAAGCTAAGATCAGACAGGTATCAGGCACAAATTTCAGTATTAAACTACTGATATACTTTCTGTACACTAATTTCATGAATTTGTTTGTGAGGAAGGAGTTGGTGTACCGTGACAGCAACCCTTTGCCCATGGCTAGGTAAATAAAATAGGGTAGTTTGGACAGTTCCAATGAAAACTTAGAGACTTAATCATCTTTTTGACCTCCTGTATTTCTTGTAGACTTTTTTGGGGGAGTGTCTACACGACAGCTACTTAGACGAAATGACAGTTCTCTGTGTTATACTTACGCCATTAGCTCAGAGAAGACAGGTGACTATCACCTAGATTGGTAATTAGCTTAATATTTGACATGGAAACCTACTGTATTATAATTTTCCGTTGTGAATGCAAGTGCAGGATATGACTAACGATCTATTATAAAAATTATCTGAGTCACTGAGAATCTTCAGTAGTTCTGTAGTTTTCAAAAGGTCTTTCTCTTGAAACAATGTTTCAGATGTGTGAATACAGCATGTCTTGTATTGTTCCCAAAGAAAAATAACTGCATTCACTTTTTTTTCTGTCTCTGAATAAAAGATACATGGGTTTAAAAAATGTTATTCAATACAAAATGACATTTGTCAAATGATATTTTAAAATTATTTTTCATAATTGGAATTAAAACGCTATTACATTCTTTGTTAGAGTGATAACATTTTTATTGGGACAGAGAGAAACCAAAAGAAAAGGAATTCTTGTTTTTAAAGGGATCATATGTACTGAACTGGAAACAAATACTTGTGCCATTTTAAGGCGCAGCCTGACAATTCTACTCTTTCAAATTTCCTGAATCTAAGTATTTTGGCCTTCTTCAACCTTACAATGAAGAAAACTTCAAACATACCTATATTTATCAACATAGGAGAATGCACTGGGGCCATGGGAGTGGGGGCTTGGTGAGGTCAGGTGTTTTGAGTACTTTCTGACTGCTCATTTTCTCCCCAGTAGATTTCAAGTAGATTGATGCTTCCACAAAACACTGCAACTTCCCTGACACAGATCCACAGCCTCCAGAGAATTCCAATGGCTGTTTTGTCCTCAGCTCACTGGGTCTCCGTGGAGAACAGGGAATCCTTTGGGGATGCACAGCTCTGTTTCTTTGCAGATGATAATGACCTCTGCTTTCATGTTTGTGGTCCCTATAACCATGCTTTCAGGTTAAATAAGAGGAAATCTGAGATCAAAATCTCTTGCACATATCATTAGCTATTACACAGATATATTTAGCAGTCATACACAAAAATCATACAAATTATTGTGCATATTCAAGGAAATTCCAGGAATCTACAAACTATAGTATGTTTGAAAGATTCATTTAAGAAAACTTGGACAATAGGCTTCGGTCAAGATTTCGTTAAAACTAACTAGCCAGCCAAATCCTTGATATTCACAGCCAGACACTGGGCAATTTTAGAGACGAATTCATTGGTTCAACCCACAAGACTGAATACTGCAGGACCTTCTATATTCTTATACTCTATCAAGAAGGATTACTTTTAAAATATTTTAGCCCATATGGGGCGCCTGGGTGGCTCAGTTGTTTAAGCATCTGGCTCCGAGCCCCACGTGGGGCCCTGTGCTGACAGCTCAGAGCCTGGAGCCTGCTTTGGATTCTATCTCCCTCTCTCTCCTTATGGAGATCTCCCTCTTTCCTTAGGGCCCCTTCCCAACTCCCAGTAGAGAATGAGTCACTCCTCACAACCCCAGGGCAGCTCTTTCTGCCCCAGGGCCTTATCTCTGTGCTTAATAAAACCACCTTTTTGCACCAAAGACTTCCCAAGGATTCTTTCTTGGCCATTGGCTCCAGACCCCGTCACCACTCCAAAACTGCATCAAGAGGACTTCAAAGAATTTAGCCAATAACCCGGCTTTTTATACCTTACCAGTCCCTCATCAGCACAGTTCACTCCTAGAAAAGGCAGTGTGATGACATTATTTAATTTTAGTAAAACAAACTTTTAATACTAAACAGAAGCAATTGCTTCTGAAATAATAGTTGGTTCTTTCAAAGATATCAAGGGGGAAATGTTAGTGCATTGTTTTAGATTATTGTTCCAACTCACCTATTTCTGTCCCCTCTACAATAAATACAATGGAGATTTGATTATAGGAACAAAGAACCCAGAGTTTCATAATTTTTATTATATTTATTAACGTCTGGGTTGCAGTTCCGATATTCTAACATTTATAATAACATATATGTGTGTGTGTGTGTATTTTAAATATTTATTTATTTACTTTTGAGAGAGAGAGAGAAAAACGCATGGGTGGGGGAGGGGCAGAGAGAGAGAGAGAAACACAGAATCGGAAGCAGGCTCCAGGCTCTGAGCTGTCAGCACAGAGCCCCACGTGGGGCCCAAATACATGAACTGCAAGATCATGACCTGAACCGAAGCTCAACCAACTGAGCCACCCAGGGGTCCATAAAACATATTTGAAGAATCCAATAGAAGTATAAAGCATCCTGTGTTTCAGTGGGGAATTTCTTAAATTAGTCATAACCTCAACTGACATAAATTTTTTTCATCTTATGATGATATGCACGCTTACAAACCTGCCAGAAAGGCTAAAGAGGACCCATGTGTCCCAACTATAACCGGGCATTTTGTAGCAATCGTTACATATTAATTATGCAAATTCGGGGGGCTACTAAACTACCAGTCAGTCATGTGACACACAAGTGCGTGGGAACCCAAAGTTCTACGGTGAGAGTAAGCACTGCCGGTCAGTGCCTTCCCTGGAGAGGAAACGGCGGGGACTTGGTCTCGATGCGGGTCCTGGAGGCGACAACGCACCCGAGATTACGCCCGCAGGTGGGAAACAGTTGGCTGTGCTTGTTTCGACCATAATAACCCTTTTGAAAACTGCGCTTTTTTCTTCTAAGCTTGACATGTAGTGAGCAATTTTTACAGATCAGGTCATTCGACCAGTTAAATCAGTGGAGTGACATTAGCATGAAAGATACATTTTTCAAGATCATTCAATAGTGATAAATTTTTAGGTTCTCAAACTCTACTATGAAATTAATTCTAAAAAAGAGGGGTTCAAGTCTGAAGTACTGTTCAATTCGGTTACAGTAAAGAGGACATTCTGGATATTATGTAGAAGTACTATTAACCACAGTGATTTCAACTTCTTTTTTTTCATTTTGGTTGAATATCTTATTTTAAAGCTGTTTTTCTCTCTTGATATGTTTCATAAAAAAATACAGTGAATGCCACACACTAACACACTTCAACACATACCCTGCAAACCAAATTTTTTTTGACATTTCAAATTTGACAAATTCTGAAGCATATCTATGAAAATAATCACATCACATGTCTTGAAGGCGATGGGCCGATTTATGAACAAGGTGGTTTCCCGTTATACAGACTTTAAATACTAAATTATACTTTATTATACTTGTCAAACTATATTTGCCAAAATTAATTTACATTCTAGAGTGGTGCAACATTTACGTATTATTAATAACGGTGAATACATCTATCTTTATAGCTGTCTGTATTTTAAAAATTAATTGATGTTAATATTATCCATGATCATATTTTAATGTTTAGTTAAATTATTTAACTCTCAGCAAATTCATCCAATAAATATATATTAAATTACGTTCTATGTATCAGGCACTGTCTTGGATGTTGGGGTAACAAGCAATAAACAGAGAAGACGGAGTTCTTTCTCTCTTCTAAAGTACATCCCAGAGGCAGTATTCATCAGATACTTATGGCTAAAGGGACACATAAGGCAGGGTGAGGAAGTTAAAATGGATCTACATCATGGATTTGACAAAACTCATCATTATTCATTGGTTCCTGTGCATATTTTAACAATTAACCTTGGCTGCTCTGTCCAGGGCAGTGGCTCGCGAATCTTAGCATGCAGTAAAATCACTTAGAGTGCTCACTGAAAAACAGATCTGAGTGCTTCCCTCCGAAAGTTTAGGATTCAGTAGGTCTGGGTGGGGCTGGAAATGTGCATTTCTAACCAGTTCCCACTGGGATGCTACTGTTGCTGTTAGGGCACCAATACTGCTCTTGGCTATTTAAGGAAGTCATTTCTCTAACATTATTTTCCACTGGGTGTGATATCAGTAAGTTTAAAATCAACAGTTGTGTGTCAACACACTCATGCAAACAATCTAGCGATTTTTACAGTTCCAATCATATATTTTCAATAAGGGAAATGCATTATTTTTTTTTCATGCTGTATTTTTCTCCAAATAAGAAAATTAGAATCAGTTGCGCACCATTTCTCTTTCTCCACTTTTCTATCTGCTGGTAGCATATGTTTATCTCTGCAAAAAAGACAGATCTGGGCATGAGCACTTCCTAATAAATACCGCCATAATCAACTTATCTAAGCTCTCAAATTGCAGACGCCCATGCTTAACATTCCCTTGGTTTTCCGTGCACTGATGGCTATTTAGAGTATTAATGTCTAGCCAGTTGGCAAAAAAAAAAAAAAAAAAAAAGATGATTTGTATATACAGATAGACTGGTTAAATTTTTGAATCATGCCTGAGCAACCTATTCTAGACAAACTGAAACTTAACAGATACAATACACAACCTCCAAGTCCAAAGTCTTATGCAGAATAATAGCATGTGGAATGATGGCCACAATTCAGAAAATTCTCAGTCATGGCTGGAATGAATATTCAAGCACAAATCCTCAGTTTTTCTTCAGAAAGTGCCCTGATAATAAGCAAAATATCTTGCCAATTCATGGTCATTATCGTGAGAAATAAGCCCACTGACCCAATCAAAGGAGGGACTTGGAGACTCGGAGACAGTGAAGAGAGGCTTTAATCCATGTTCTTGTCAGAGCAGGTGTCGGACGGACAGGCACACTTGGGGAAGTTACACCGGATAATTTATCTCCTCACTGGCTCGGTACTAACTACGGAGGTTACAGCCTTACCCAGAATCGCCTAGGCACCCGTAAAGCAAAAAGTAGTCTGAATAAATGTACATTTCCTGAGATGCCACAGACCTTCAGTCCCTCCTTTGTCTTCTGGCACATGCTCACTGCAAAGCCCATGAAAATAAGCCCATGAACTGGAAAGGGGAAGAACCAGGAAGTGAAGTGTTTCAGGATTTGGGACTCCATTACGTTGGGGGGTGGGGGGGGTTGTCCATATATCCAATAAGTTATAAACTTATTGTATAAACTTATTTTTCACTAGACAGCACAGCTTTTCTTGGGTATTTCTTAAAATGAATCATCTCATTTACTTCTCAAAATTATATCATACAAAGAGCATATAATAATGTGATCACTGACATGACCTTTCAGAATCTGGGATTTAGCCCTCTCTAGTTTTACTGAATTTTTAGAAAACACTCTATATGCCTAAATCTGTTTTCTCAAGAAGAATTAACCTCACATAAAAACCTACTGCATAATGTATGCAAAACAGACATTCATTATGTTAGAAAATGGTGAGAAACATAGTACTTCCCTAGTTGGCTTTCCTTCTGCTCTGAAGGGTATTTGAATCAATCAAGAGAGCAAAGTACAAAATTGTGCATTTTCTCTAGGAATCAGTCGAGAAAAATATTTACTAATGATCTAAATAAGCTCTGTAGATGTTCTGCATTGCTAACATTCATTAGTTAGTTTCAACAATTTCCATGTTACTGTTTTTTGTTACTGTTAAGAGCTAATACCTACTGGGTGCTTAGCGTATGCTGTACCCTTTGTGAATTTGTGCTAACCAATTAAATGGTATTTATCATTTGATAAATCGTTTCACTTCCTAGTTGAGTTTTTCTAGCCAATCATTCCCTATTTTCTTCAAAACTCTAATATTGTGATCCCTTTCCATCATGTCAGAAATGTGGACAATAAGAGGCATCTGGCCGACTCTTGATTTCAGCTCAGGTCATGAGCTCACGGTTCCTAAGGTCAAGCCCCATGTCAGGCTCTGCCCAGACAATGCTATGGAGCCTGCTTGGGATTTCTGCCCTTCCCCTGTCTCTCTGCCCCTCCCCTGCTCACACATACACACACGTGAGCATGCTCTCTCTCCCTAAACATAACGAAGGAAGGAAGGAAGGAAGGAAGGAAGGAAGGAAGGAAGGAAGGAAGAAAGAAGGAAGGAAAGAAAGAGAAATGTTGACAGGAAGGAAGGCAGGAAGGCAGGAAGGCAAGAAAGAAAGAAAGAAAGAAAGAAAGAAAGAAAGAAAGAAAGAAAGAAAGAAAAGAGAGAGAGAGAGAGAGAGAGAGAGAGAGAGAGAGAAAGAGAGAGAGAGAAAGAGAGAGAGAGAAAGAAAGAAAGAAAGAAAGAAAGAAAGAAAGAAAGAAAGAAAGAAAGAAAGAAAGAAAGAAAAGAAAGAAAATGTTGACAATAAACTAAGAGCAAGAAGACCTCAATCCACTTTTGCTTCCAAGACTCTCTGAAATCACTTTTTCCAAACCTGCATCACTCCTTCACTCTACTTTCATCTGGAAGGAGAAATATGTGGCTTTCTTGCCAAGAGTGTCTTACTCTTTACCGTTCTTGTTTCATCTAACTTTCTAGCATCTTCAGTCACATTGTCTCTTGATTGGCCACTTCTAATGTCTACAGAACGTAACAAGTTTTCTTCTCCCTCCTCGAAACTATGCTCTGATCCTTTTTCACCTTCAAATTTTCATCCCATCCCATTTTCAACGTTGCTAAATTTCAGGAAGAATGAAACTGCCCCAGCAGTTTCCGCTTCCTCTAACTCATTACCCAATGTTCATCACCACCATTGGACCTTTCTACTCTCTGTTAAGTCTAGTTCACTGATCTCAGGATTTCCAAACCCCACCAGTCTCAAAGACTGGTACTGCGTACAAATAATCACTCCTAGGTGATTTTTGTTAGTGGCCATTAGTAAATTAAGCTAAATTTTGTTTTTTACATAAGAAATTTTTAGTCAGATTGGTCACAGATGGGCTGTGGCATAGGTTGATACTTAATCACCAATTTTTAAGAATAGCCAATTAATTATGAACGAAAGAATATGGGCACCTGGTGACGCAGTTAAGTGTCCAATTCTTGATTTTTGGCTCAGGTCATGATCTCAGTGTTTATGAGTTTGAGCCCCACATTGGGTTCTACGTGGACAATGCAGAGCCTGCTCAGGATTCTATGTTTGTCCCTCTTTCTCTGCCCCTCCCCCACTCATGTTGTCATGTGCTCTCTCTTTCAAAATAAATAAGTAAACTTAAAAAAAGGAATACTAAATTTGCCAACTATATTCTCAGCCACATTAAATTTTTTATAAAGATTTTTTCTTTTTTAATTTTTTAAATATTTGTTTATTTTTGAGACAGAGAGAGGCAGAGCGCTAGCAGGGGAGGGGCAGAGAGAGAGGGAGACACAGAATCAGAAGCAGACTCCAGGCTCCAAGCTGTTAGCACAGAGCCCAACGTGGGGCTCAAACCCATGAACCGTGAGATCATGACCTGAGCCGAAGTTGGACACTTAACCGACTGAGCCACCCAGGCGCCCCGTTAGCCACATTAATTTTTGCTGTCCATGTTTACATGCTGCAAGCCTAAACATAAATCCCTAGCTTCAGACACATCCAAGCATCAGCCTCTTGAATAGTAATGCCCAAGAAAACTGTGTTATCAATCAGGCTTTTGCTGCTCACCGTTCGAGGAGATTAGAAGTGGGAGGCAGCAGCCCATGACAGGGAACTGTGAGAGCTAGCTGTTACATTCTTAGGAGTCCTGTAAAACTTCTCTATCAGTTAAAAAACACTGAAAGCTTGAAATTGGCCATGGTAAAAGTACTGGTGTTTAGCCTTGCTGGAGAAACACAAAAGTCCACATTTGTGGCTTGTGTCAATTTCCATGGTGTAAATATTTCTACCAACATGGCTAATTTCAAGCAATGGAGGTCGGGTAGGCAGTTGGGTTCTAACAAGACACCAGAAATCAGCACTGAGGAAGTCATGACCAGCTACTGGGAAAGGCAGAGCCCCATCCTGGCAGCACTCCACAGGAAGCCAGACCAAACCAGACAGGCCCAAGATGGCGGGTGCCATGATAGGAGACCCCGACCAAATTAGGAAGAAAAAGCTAGGAAGTTTGCTTCCAGCCCCGAGTAATAAATAAATATTCTGCCCTCTAGTTAACGAATGTCAATAAAAGGTGACAACCCAATCCCAAGGGTGCACAACTCTCTCTCCTGAGGTCATCCACCCTCATATCTCAAGAGTATCCTTTTTGCTTTAATAAACTTTCCCACTTGGGTTACTCATCTGCTGTGCTTCGTGTCTGCTCTTGAATTCCGTCTCCTGATAAGATCAAGAACTTCTATCAACTCCTTCAGGTCTGAATGGGTCCAGGGCCCAGGGCCTAGGATTCCCCAATTCACCTTGCAACAGAGGGGTCACTGAAAGATCACAGCACCATAAAAGTACTGGGGACTGGTCCTGAGCCAGCTGAGCCTAATGTCACGAGAAGTGGATAACGCCCCCCTTCTGTAAGATGGGGATAAACCGAGAGACCCACAGGATCTATATCGACTAATTTCTGTAGACTCTGAGAAGCTTTCTGAGAAAGATTTTGAAAAACTGGGATTCAGAACTATGTAAATATTTAAGTGCAGAATGCCTGAATGCACAACCAAATAACGAAAAGCACTGGGATGATTTTAGAGGCAAACTGACCTACTGAACTTGTGTTTCTGAGTTTAGTGATGGTTCTTCGCTGAACAACTTTCAATACACTCACCTTGGCCGTCTGTTTTCTGTTTAGTAGAAAAGTTCTATGTGTGTAAAATCTAAAAAACTACAGCACCTTGGACCTCACGGACCCCATGGACCCCATGGACCTGGTGAATAAGAGCTGAACAAAGACTCAGGCCCCATTCTCTACTACTTTTGTTATAGATCAGTCAGCAGCAGTCTGACTATGGTTGTGCAGGTAGCAGTGACACTGGCATGAAGGGGGGTAACCCAGAAGAAGGACACAGTGAATCACAACCAGGAAGGGTAAGACAGCAACACTGACACCTAATGACTTGGCGGCATTGGTGGTGAGGCTGGTGGCCGAAGCAGAAACATGGTTATAGGGACTGAACATTTGCGCTCCTCCACCAATGGATAAGTTGAAAACTTCGACTCCCAGTGAGATAGTATTTGGAGATGGGGCCCTTGGGAAGTAGCTGGGGTTAGATGAGATTGTGAGGGTGGGGTTCTTATGATAGGATTAGTGCTCAAGAGACAAGAGAACTTGTTCTCTCTCTCTCTTTCTCCCTCTTTCTCTGCACACACAGAAGTCAAGTGAACACACAGGAAGATGGCAGCACCTACCACCCAATGTCAAAGACCTCAGAATGAAGTCTTGCCAACACCCTGATGTTGGACTTCCCAGTCTCCGCAACCGTGAGAAATAAATTCCAGTCATTGAAGCCATCTGGTAGTGTTTGTTATGGCAGCCCAAGTTGACTGAGACACAGGGGCTCTATGCGGGTGGAACATGAGGCAGTTTCTGGACCTAATGTTGTAGAAAGTGTGTCTCAAGCAGAGATAATTTCGGTGGAAGCATCTGGGGAGTAGCCTAAGGGGTGGGAAGCAAGAGTCATGGGCTTCTCCCTGGGCTGGCTTAATTAGAGCAGAGCCAACACAATACAAAGGTAATAGACCCCTGATTAGAGTTAAAGCAAAACCTTGGCTAGTGACTCAAAAAAATGGATGGGACAGGTAAATATAGTGAATGCATTCTTAAACTCCATAAGATGCCAGGCAGGGTAGAGATCTTTAAAGTGGGGAGAGACTGAGATTTCGTCACTCTCCAATTGATAAAGTTCTGGAGGCCTGGGGACATTCAGATGATGAGACAGAGATTCTGTTACCTCCATCTCATGGCTTCTTTCCTGACTCTAATCATCCAGAAGTCCTCTTGCATCAGTCCTACAAACACTGTTCCCCAACAGAAGAGGTAAATATCTAAAATCATTGCAAGTCAGGCACGAGAAATATCCCATACTCTGCAAAATAACTTTCTACTTTTATTGGAACTCAAATCTTCTTTATACCTATGAGATATCCTATATTCTCTGCTTCACATTTGTTTTTCATCCAAGACGTAACATTTAAAGACCAACAGAGGATGAGTAAACAATATTTACAGGACAGGCATATTTCAATAAAGAGAACATATATTAAGGAACACTTAAGTAGATTTAGGTGACATTGGTATGTTTATGTGAGCTCGAAATGTTTGAAGTTTGCAATGAGACAGATAACTACATCCAAAATAGTTTGATAACTTCTTATGAAGGAGAACTGTCTGTACTAGAGGAAAAGTCTAGGCTAAAATTCTTCCTAAAAAACCTGTTCTCATAATTTCCTACTAATGTGCATTTCATTCTGGAGTCCATTAGACTTAAATATCATGTTTCCTCAAAACGAGATGCGTATTTGAGTATTTTTTAATTAAAAACTTTTCTTTAAATTTTTTTTTTTTTATTTTAGAGATAGAGACAGAGTGCAGGGGAGAGGGAGAAAGGGAGAGAGAGACTCTTAAGGAGGCTCCATGCTCAGTATGGAGCCCGACACTGAGCTCAATCCCAGGACCCTGGGAACATGACTTGAGCCGAAATCAAGAATCAGACACTCAACCTACTGAGCCACCCAGGTGCCCCGGACATTGGAGTGCCTTAATCCCATTTTCTAACCTTAATTTCAAGTCTATTTCTAGAGTGTCTGTATTTCAACGACAAACACACGTGTCTCCAAAACTACATTGAAATGGGTATGTGGTAGTTAGTCAAGTTTCATTAAGCCCTATTAATAGTCATTTGCTTCTTTTCTTCTCAATAGATATAACTTGACGTGTCATTCTGGAGAATTTCTAAGATACTCATTTTTTCAGATGAAGAATCGTGGCAGATTTTATTTTACAGTGTCAGTGGTGTTGACATCCCGCATCCCACATGCTCTTCTGCAATGTGACCTTCTTCTCTCCCGTGAAGGGGAGAAGTCTATTTCTTCACCTCTTTGAGTCTGGGCAGACCCTCGCACTGCTGTGATTCACAGCCTAGGATGGACAGAAGCCAGCCCAGGCCCAGGCCCAGCAATTAATTGGAGGGAGAACCACTTCCACTCCTTTAACTTGAAAGCCAACTGGCATATAAAGGTGTGACGATACCAGGAAACTAAGCGGAGGAGCCTAAGCCCCGAGGAGAAACTCTGGAGAATAAGGCTGCATCAGGAGGGCGCAGGAGATCAGGAGACACGAAGAGCCTTATTTGTAAGCGAAGAAACCAAACAGATCCTTGGAAACAGATCCTCCGTCCTCCCCCAGTCCTGCTCAGGGACAAGCCGTCCAGCAAAACCCCACCCAATCTCAGCCAAATTTGACTGGAATAAAATCACTGTTGCTAGCCTCTAAGCTGTGGGGCAATTTATGTCACAGCAATATATAAGCAAAGCCAACATTAATGCTTTTGTCTTTGTTCCTAATGATTTTATGAGGAGGCTATCTTAATTTCCAGAGGTTAAGTTTGTCCGGGCTCTTAAAAACACCTCCGTGTGGGTTAACTTTGCTAGTCTTCAAAAAGCTAGTCCTGGGCTCAAAAGAGCCTGGCAGGGTAAGAAAAAACATTGGGCAATTGCTTATTAACCAATATGCAGAAGAAAAACATTTAAAAATCTGAATATTTATTCTACGTCTTTCACACAATTTCTATTTATAATAATATACCTTGAGTTTATTTCTAAATATTTTTGTGGCTCAACATATTCAATGCATACTTAGGAAAAAGATTTCTAATAGATATTGAATGTAGAAGTATTTTCCTCAAAGGCCAGAAGCAGTTTTATGTATTTACCAATTGATTTTCATCCCTATTTAGACTTTTAATCTGGAACCTATCTTAAATATTAAAGAAAGGAAACAAATGTGTTTCACAAGGAAAATAAATGTCAAAGACTCAAACAATACGAGGGTAATTTGTGTCAATTACTTCATTGTCAAGTATTTACATAAACGTAATTTAAATGATAATAAAAATCATGCATTTGGTATAAATGAAGTCGCATTTTTCAAATAATTCTCTTTAAGAGCTTGTCCAAAACCTATTCTAGATACCTTCATAAGATTTCATTATTTCAACTCTTTTGATCCATGCTAATGAAATACATTTTCACATTTTTATAATTCCCTTCTGATATTTTATATAATACAATTTTACACTTTCCTATTTACTACCGTAATATGTTACTATCTATAATATTATTACGATGAAATTATTCAAAGAACAATTTATGCTCTTTCAGTGATTAAGACTTTTATTTGTCACCATTGATTTCATGAAAAATCCAACTCATGTGTACAAATAAAAACATGTGACATTATAAATTAGCAAGCTCATTTTAAGACTAGAATTATATGATTAAAATACTCAAACCTCAAGTAAACAAGAAGACACTTATCATAATTGGATTTAATTGTTAAGAATAGCCCTTCAAATATACATGTTCTTATAGTCTGTCGACATTTCAGAGAGAGTATTGGTTACGAACCTCAAATTCCATTTTTTCATACGATAGATTTTCAAATCAATTTGGTAATAAATATGAGGTGATTTTCTATAAAATATCATTGGTTTTCAAGTGATTCCTCAGTGGAGAGTTTTTTGCTTTATGGTTTTTCTTCTCTTTTGTAGTAAAACCTTCTTCACAATTGTAATGGATAAAACAGATGAAGACCCATCTTTTCTAGGGGACTGAGGCTGTGAATTGGCCTCAATCCTGCCCACTTGACCTCTCCCACTTCTGCCCAGATCACTCCTGAAGCACGTCTGTAGACATTCAGGGCTCCAAGCACACCATTTGCAAACTGCTGGATCCGTTAGTATCACTGATGAAAATCAATGCGTTTCTTGGAGTGAATGATGGGTTTAAGGAAAAAGTCATCCCCAAAAAAGGCATTTGCGCTTGCACACTGTCTGCAAACAAGTCACAGGGGAACACACTGACCTAAGGACTAGCTGCCAATCATTTTTAGGTTATAAACAGTGTCCAATCCCCATCACCTTTCCTTTGACGCGAGGGAAGTAGTTCACGGAACATTCCAGTAACATGACCAATCAGTAACAGCAACTTATCCTACGTTCAGCTCACTTAGTGTAAAGCCCATGCAAGACCGTTCAGTCTCTTAATACTCTGTGATGAGCCAATGAGATGACTTCTTTCAGAGGGGACATTCATAACATGGCGCCCATGTATCTGTTGTCTCCCTCGCGGACACTGGGAGCAGAACCCCTAACCACAGAGATGTCTGCACTACATTTGGGCTCCAGTTCTCCACACAGAGAACGTGCTCCTCTTCTGATTACATTCCCCTATTGTTTAACTCCTTCTTGACAAAGTGACATGTAGATTGATAATCTGCCATCTATCTGGTAGAACTTTCCAAGAATGTGCCATACCTAATCATTTTTGGAGTCATTTTATCTTCTCCAGGTGCTGCATAAATTCTCTAGTTTTCAATATTTATATACCGATATATAGTTCTATTTTGACTATAATCTTTAATAGAAGAAATTGACTTTTTTAAATTAAAAAGGTAGCTTTGAAAAACTGGGGCCCCTGGATGGCTCAGTTGATTAAGCCTCTAACTCTTGATTTTGGCTTAGGTCATGAGCTCACGGTTAGCAAAATGGAGCCCTGAGTCCATTGTGGGACTTTGCACTGACAGCATGGAGCTGGCCCAGGATTCCCCTCTCTCTCTACCCCTCCCCTACCTGCATGCATGCTCTCTCCCAAAACAAGTAAATAAACATATTGTTAAAAAATTTTTTTAAAAAAGTAACTTTGAAAAATCATTGATTAACAAAATCATTCAACAATATGATTGAACAATTCCTGAAACACAGAAAGTGGTGATGAAATGTTGCAAATTAATAAGTAATAGTGCTTGTGAGATGATTTGGAGTTTATGAATACATATACACGAAATACCTATATATATGTAAAATAACATTTGTAACACTTCACACTAAAGGTCAAGGAAAAGAACAAGTTGGAGACTGTTCATGGAAATAATTTTCAAAACCTGTATTATTAGAATTTTGTGGTAGAAAAGATGGAGAAAAATTATATCATACGATGTTTAAGGCAAGATATATTTTGGTTTAAAATTTTCAGTAGAATCAGAATATGTTGTTTGCTGCTTAAAGTGGAGCAGGAAAATATGCCCATTTCTACAGCATTACCAACTCTACCTTCCTAGGAAGGAAAATGCCAATGAGCCAGTAGCCAACTAGGCCTTTCTTCACTCTTCCAAAGGGTCTTAGTTTGCAAATAATGCCAGAAAGTACAGTACGAGGGATCACTGGGGCCTGCCGGACATTGAGGGAATCAGACCACAGGACACCTACATCCTATCCCATCTGCCCCAGAGTCTGGAACCATGGGACAGCGTTAATGATGATGCCATGCCTCTCCAACTATCTGGGGTAAGAGGGAATTTTTTTCTTTTTTTGTTTTTATTGCCTACCCATCAAGAAACTTTATAAAGTACATTAAAAATGAATCTCCTGGGGTACCTGGGTGAATTAGCATCCAACTCTTGATTTCAGTTCAGGTCATGATCTCATGGTTCATGAGTTCTAGTCCAGCATCAGGCTCTGAGCTGACAGTGTGGAGCCTGCTTGAGCTGTTTTTTCTCTCTCTCCCTCCCTCTCTCTTTCTCTCTCTCTCTCATTCTCTCTGAAAATAAATAAACATTAAAAAAAATCCTGAATCACACACACACACACACACACACACACACACACCACACATGAATATAGAAACCCTTTTTTTAAATAATTAAATTCAACAGATCTAAAAAAAAAAAATCACTCCATTAAATCACTACAAAGGCATCAAGCCTGGATTCTGACTTTTGGCCTTCACTCTCTGGATTGTGAATCTGGGCAGCCCCACTGGACACTGTATGCTGAATAGCTGATTCAGACAGTCCCAAAGCAAGTCCCAAAAGGATAAGTAAAGGATGCATGTGATGCCCGTTCGATCCTCATTATTCATGGATTCTGTATTTGTGAATTCATCGACTCACGAAGGCCTTTTTATTTTTTTAAATTTTTTAAACATTAAAAAAAGTTTATTTTATTTTATTTTTTGTTGGATCTATCTGCTTTTATTTATTTATTTTTTTAATAGTTTATTGTCAAATTGGTTTCCATTCAACACCCAGTGCTCTTCCCCACAAGTGCCCTCTTCCATCACCACCACCTCTTTTCCCCACCCCCCTTCCCCTTCAACCCTCAGTTTATTTTCAGTATTCAATAGTCTCTCAAGTGTTGCGTCCCTCTCTCTCCCCAACTCTCTTTCCCTCTTCCCCTCCCCCTGGTCCTCCATTAGGCTTCTCCTGTTCTCCTGTTAGACCTATGAGTGCAAACATGTGGTGTCTGTCCTTCTCTGCCTGACTTATTTCGCTTAGCATGACACCCTCGAGGTCCATCCACTTAGCTACAAATGGCCATATTTCATTCTTTCTCATTGCCATGTAGTACTCCATTGTGTATATATACCACATCTTCTTGATCCACTCATCAGGTGTTGGGCATTTAGGCTTTTTCCATGTTTTGGCTATTGTTGACAGTGCTGCTGTGAACATTGGGGTACATGTGCTCCTATGCATCAGCACTTCTGTATCCCCTGGGTAAATCCCTAGCAGGGCTATTGCTGGGTCATAATGGAGTTTTATGGATAGTTTTTTGAGGACCCTCTACACTGGTTTCCAGAGCAGCTGCACCAGTTTACATTCCCACCAACAGCGTAGGAGGGTGCCTGTCTCTCCACACCCTCACCAGCATCTATAGTTTCTTCACTTGTTCATTTTAGCCACTCTGACTGGTGTGAGGTGGTATCTCAGTGTGGCTTTGATTTGTGTTTCCCTGATGATGAGTGATGTTGAGCATCGTTTCATGTGCCTGGAGACCATCTGGATGTCCTCTTTGGAGAAGTGTCTGTTCATGTCTTCTGCCAATTTCTTCTCTGGGTTATTTGTTTTGTGGGTGTGAAGTTTGGAGAGTTCCTTGTAGATTTTGGATACTAGCCCTTTATCTGATATGTCATTTGCAACTATCTTTTCCCATTCTGTCAGTTGCCTATTAGTTTTCCTGATTGCTTCCTTTGCAGTGCAGAAGCTTTTTATCTTGATGAGTTGCATTCCTATACACCAAAAATGAAGCAGCTGAAAGAGAAATCAAGAAACTGGTCCCATTCACGATTGCACGAAAAACCATAAAATACCTAGGAGTAAACCTAACCAAGGATGTAAAAGACCTATATGATGAAAACTATAGAAAACTTATGAAAGAGATTGAAGAAGACACCAAGAAATGGAAAAACATTCCCTGTTCATGGATTGGAAGAACAAACATTGTGAAAATGGCATTACTACCCAAAGAAATCTACATATTCGATGCAATCCCCATAAAAATTACAACAACATTCTTCTCAAAGCTAGAACAAACTATCCTCAAATTCATATGGAACCACAAAAGACCCTGAATAGCCAAAGTAATATTGAAGAAGAAAACCAAAACGGGAGGCATCACAATCCCAGACTTTAGCCTCTACTACAAAGCTGTCATCATCAAGACAGTATGGTATTGGCACAAAAACAGACACATAGACCAATGGAATAGATAGAATAGAGAGCCCAGAACTGGGCCCACAAATGTACAGCCAATTAATCTTTGATAAAGCAGGAAAGAGTATCCGATGGAAAAAAGACTGCCTCTTCAGCAGGTGGTGCTGGGAGAACTGGACAGGAACATGCATAAGAATGAAACTAGACCACTTTCTTACACCATACACAAAAATTAACTCAAAATGGCGGAAGGACCTGAATGTGAGACAGGAAACCATCAAAACCCTCGAGGAGAAAGTAGGAAAAATCCTCCTAGACCTCTATCGCAGCAATTTCCTACTCGACACATCCCCAAAGGCAAGGGAAATGAAAGCAAAACTGAACTCTTGGGACCTCATCAAGATTAAGGCCTTTCTGAACCCCCAAGATCAAGTTGAATCACCCAGGGTGCACACTTCCACCTGAGGCGCTGCAAGCAGGGCTCCACCTCCTGTTTCTGCCCTCTTACTTATGGTTGATTTATTAGCCACATTTTCCACATTGTTGTGCTCTTTGTTGGTAGTTTCTCTGGTTAAAATGGCCCCAAGGGTCGTGTTGAAGTGGCGTCAGTGCTCCTATGTACAGGAAGGCCGTGGGCCATGTGCCTTAGGCGAATGACACCGGTGCTGAGCCGGCATAGCTCGGGCGTGAGGTACAGAGATGTTGCTCCTGAGAGAAATGTTAATGAATTGGCAAAATACATTTAAAACGGTGTCTTTAAACAGAAATACACTTAAAATACACTTATGTATTGATTGGTTGAGACCCAACTCTGTGTTTCTAGGAGTGTGGTTCAGTGTTAGCCAATACAAAGTTCTTGGTGACCTCACAGAATATAATTAACACAAATAATGAGAAATAACCACATATACCACATAGTCCTCACAGGAGTGTGATAAAGTCACTTTTTTCCCCAAGTAATCCTAGAAACTGTTTTAAAAATATACTTTAAAAAGTGGCATGCAGAAAAATGAACCTGGACCATTTTCTTACACCAGACACAAAAATAAACTTGACATGCATGGAAGACCTAAATGTAAGACAGGAAACATCAAAATCCTAGAGGTGAACGCAGGCAAAAACCTCTTTGACTTTGGCTGCAGCAACTTTTTACTCAACACATTTCTAAGGCAAGGGAAATAAAAGCAAAAATCAACTATTGGAATCTCATCAAAAGAAAGCTTCTGCACAGCAAAGAAAACAATCAGCAAAACTAAAAGACGACCAATAAAATGGAAGAAGGTATTTTCAAACGACACATCAGATAAAGGCTTAGAATCCAAAATCTATAAAGAACTTATCAAATTCAACATCCAAAAAACCAATAATCCAGTGAAGAAATGGGCAAAAGACATTAATAGACACTTCTCCAAAGAAGACATCCAGATGGTGAACAGACACATGAAATGATGCTCAATGTCACTCATCATCAGGGAAATACAAATTGAAACCACGATGGAGGTACCACCTCACACCTGTCAGAATGGCTCACATTCACAACTCAGGAAACAACAGATGTTGGCGAGGAAGTGGAGAAAGAGGTTCTCTGTCGCACTGCTGCTGGGAACGCAATCTGGTGCAGCCACTCTGGAAAACAGTGTGGAGGGTCCTCAAAAATTTTAAAATAGAACTACCAATAACCCAGTGATTGCACTACTAGGCATTTATCCGTGGGATACACGTGTGCCGTTTTGAAGGGACACATGCACCCCAATGTTTACAGCAGCGCTATCAACAATTGCCAAAGTATGGAAAGAGCCCAAATATATAAAATGAAATATAACTCAGCAATCAAAAAGAATGACATCCTGCCATTTGCAACTACGTGGATGGAACGGGAGGCTGTCATGTTAAGCAAAATTAGTCAGAGAAAGACAGCTATCTATGACTTCATTCATATGAGTAATTTAAGATACTAAACAGATGAACATAAGACAAGGGAAACAAAAAGAATATAAAATCAAGGAGGGGGACAAAACATAAGAGACTCTTAAATATGGAAAACAAACAGAAGGTTGCCGGAGGGGCTGCGGGAGGGGGGCATGAGCTAAATGGGTAAGTAAGGAATCTACTCCTCAAATCTTAGTGCACTATATGCTAATTTAGATGTAAGTTAAACAATGAATAAATTATAAATAAATAAATAACAATAAAAAATGTATTTTAAAAATACGCTTTAATGTTTTGTTTTGTTTTGTTTTTGACAGAGAGGCAGAGAGACATAGAAAGAGTGGGAGAGGGGCAGAGAGAGAGGGAGACACAGAATCCAAGGCAGGCTCCAGGTTCCAGGCTTCAAGCCAACAGCACACAGCCCAACCTGGGGCTCGAACCCACGAACTATGAGATCATGACCTGAGCTGAAAATGAACACTTAACCGACTGAGCCACCCAGGTGCCTCTTAAGAAGACATTTCTTATGTGTTTAGTTTTTAATGGGTCAAGAAGAAACAAAAATATTTAAGACTCTATTATCTGATGGTGGACAAAGCCTAAAATCTTTCTGTATCTGCCTGCATTAATTATTTGATTCATAGAACAAAAACAAAATACAGAAACCAAAAGTGTCTGGAAGTATTTTAGGGCTGTACTGTAAAAGAAAGATAGCTTCTAAATTTAGGCCCTGTTTTTGTCACCAAAAATAAATCAACCGAGTATCTCTATGCATACTTATGAAGCTGCAACATTTATTTGGACTCCTTCTATAAAATAAATATCTCAGTTGCTTACAGCAGAGACTGGTTCTTTTTTTTTTTTTTTAAGCAAACACATAAGATATAGGAATCAGATCATCAAAATGCTTTAAAGGATAATATTTTAGCCAATCCTGGTTTTAGGGACCTACTGGACATTTAACTTAGCTTTTGAGGTCAGTTTCAGCTCTTAGGGTTTATAAGTTAAGCAAACAGCAATTCCTTCTATATTAAGGTCACAGGATGTGAACAAATAGCAGAAACCAACAGGTTTCTCATTTTGTAGATGAAGAAAACTTAATGATGAACCCTTAAGAAGTTAAATATGCTTATACAAAAAAATTTAAAAATGGTTAAATACTTAAATTAATCAAATAAATGAGCCCAATTTGGCAGGCAGACTACTGGACAGAAAAGTTATTTTCATCACTACAGGAAAGCAATCAACTACGAAAAGAAGATTTTACAAGTACAAATACCACATGAACGCTGGTACCTTTTTAATGTCTTTGTTTCCTACATTTTGTTTAGTGAAGTTTAAGTGCAGCATACAGTCTTGCTAAGGCATTATTTTCACTAAGCAAGTCTACCTGGGGAGCCCGGAGGGGCTCAACCAATTGAGCAGCCAACTTCGGCTCAAGTCATGATCTCATGGTTCATAGGTTCAAGCCCCATGTCGGGCTGCATGTGGACAGCTCAGAGCCTGGAGCCTGCTTCAGAGTCTGTGTGTCCCTCCTTCTCTCTGTTCCTCCCCTACTCACACTCTGTCTCTCTCTCAAAAATAAACATTAAAAGCAATAAAAAAAAATCAAGTCTATCCTGCATAATTTGGGACTGTGATCTGGAGGAAAGAGTTTCTTGAGGTTTGAATGGCACCCACAGTTACTGAGGAGAAATGGGCTGCAAGGACTCTCGTGGTACAAAGGTTCCGAAGACAAGAGCAGCCAGTAGATGCAAAGATCAGAAGAAATCAGCGGGAAAGTGGCTGCTCCGTGGTCTGCTGACAGTCTATGGAAGGCTGGAAGCCCTGTCCTTCCCAGCAGCCTGTGGTCGCTCCCGAGATTCCATCTTGTGACCTGGACTCTCCTAAGACAGAGGACACCTAAGGACTATGTGACTGCATTGTATCATTAAAGGACAGCAGTTAATAAATAAATGTTAAAAGGTTCTTTCACATTATTCATTTTTCTTTACTTTATTTATTTGTTTTGGAGAGGACCAGAGGGGGAGAGAGAGGGAGAGAGAGAATCCCAAGCAGGTTCTATGCTGTCAGCACAGAGACTAATGTGGAGTTCCATCTCACCAAACTTAAGAGTTGGATGCCAAACTCAAAGTTTGAGTCAAAATCAAGAGTTGGACGCTTAACCCACTGAGCCATCCGTGAGCCCCTAAATTATTTGTATTTTTTTTAATGTTCATTTATTTAGAGAGATAGAGAGCGTGCGCGTGCGCGCGCGCACACACACACACACACACACACACACGAGAGAGAGGGGCAAAGGAGAGTGAGAGAATCCCAAACAGCCTCCATGCTCTTAGCACAGAGCCCAACAGGAGGCTCAAACTCACCACCTGTGAGACAGACAAAACCAAGAGTCGGATGCTCAACCAACTGAGCCCCCATATTTGTTTTGCAATTCTTTGATTTCACCCTTTTTCATAATGTTCCCTATCTTCTAGAATAAATTTTAAAACAGAAAGAGCCTAGCTAGCAGAGATATGCATATGCTAAGCAAACCCAAACTTTTCTAATGGATTCTTCTCATACCACGATGAAGTATTAATCGGTTCCGTCATTTTCTTGTCCTGTCCAGAATCCTCCTTCCCATCACGTCACGTATCCACACATGTCTGTAATGAACATGTGCTCAGTGTTGTCAGTTCCATAAACGAATTTGATTTTTCTCCAGTCTCTTCCCCAGATGTAATACAGTAAAATTTTGGAGTCTCATTCCACATATGACACTTGGGTGGACTGCCAAATTTCAGAGAGTTCTCAGTTGTGAGAAGCGGAGTCCAGCGCAGTTGAAAATCTTCATCTCACGTTTGATGGCCAAGCCATCTCCCCTCTCCACTCTCAAGCAGGAGCCTCGAGGGAGGTGACGAAGGAGCGGTTGGCCACCTCCTTTCTTATCTCTCCAGCCTGGTGGGTGGAGGTGTGTTCTGGTGGGGGCTGGGCCTGCCCAGTTGTCACCCAGGGCCTCATCCCTCTGGGTGCTGACCATCAGGAGGGAATGCAGGAGAAGGATGAATGTCTCTTCCCTCCACTTGGTACCTCTGGCTGATGTTGACTGGCCATCCAACGGTCTTGGGCCCATGAGTGTGCCTTGGGAGGGTCCTGCGCCTTCCCCACGCACGGTTCCCCGAGTGGAGACTGCCTCTCCCCAACTCAACTGCTTGAGAAGGGCATGCCTGCCACAACCTAGACCACATCCCTAGATTATTATTGTCCCTTCGTCTATAATCCTGTGCCTACTTTAAAATCCTCACGCTGTACCTTAACCTCAGTTATATCAAAGTCTTATCTCCTTCCCCGCATGTGTTCTGTGTGGAAGCCATTTCTTACAATGAGATGCTCTCAAACACAATACAACGGTGCTGTCCAGTACAATAGCAATGTGTTTAGGGCAAGAATCCAAATGGAGAGCACCTGTTTACCTACGAAGTTGTTTACTGAGCTCTTCAGTTACCTTGATGCCATTTGCCTGTTTATTAAGCACCAATATTTTACATCCCAGATCTAAAAGTCTCTGAAGTAAAGATCATATCTGTTTACCTTACCTTGATACATGTTCCTAGTACCATGCATTTGTAAATAAAACTGGTAAATATATCTTAATTACAGATATGATACATCACTAGCTTTAGATTGTGGAGATAAACTCAGAGAATTATATTAATTGTAAGAGGCTACAGAAATATTTTAGATGAGCTACCTCATGTCCATAAAATAATTCAGTCAAGAATGTATAATTAACGAAGAAAAATGTGTTAGATTCTTGTCACTAGTCTATTAATATTCATATATTTGACACTCATTTTGCCATTTCAAAAATTAGATAAAAAGAGAAAAGAAAAAAACACACGAGTATTATGTATTACCTTTAACCTTATTAATGTCACATCAATAAGCATATTTTAAATTACAGTACCATCCATAGTTATTTAAAAATTGAACTGTTTTCAAATTAGTTCAAATTATTTTGAGGTAAGTTATCGCTACTAATAAAACATATTTTACCAGTCCAGGTGTTGCAAATTTAATTAACAGCAACACATTCAACTATATTAACATGTCAACAAACAGACTATATCATCTCATTAGTTCAGATACTGAAGAATTAAGTAAGTTTGGAGTGTGCCAATTTATTAATACTCTTGAAATTGACCTGTTCCCTCTTGATTTATGTCTAAATTTATTAGCGGTTTTGATAATTAAATTAAAATCAGGCCACTACCACGTACTCACAGGAGACTGAACAGATGCAAAATAAATGTTTAATCATGTTAGTGTCCTCCCCCATTCAAAATACTTTATGAATTATAAGCATTTCTTTATATTATTTTTATATCTCCACTTAAGAGTGTTAAATGCTTTTTCCTCCTCGTGGGAATAAATTAGAATTCCATTCCGACCAAGACCATGTGTGACAAAGGGTATTTCCCTTTTATGTAAAAATGTGCCAAAGTTAATGAATAAATTACTTGGAGGAGAATGTTTTAACCTACACATATTAACTTGTATTAATAGACCATTTTCATTCCGAAGACCTCACAACTAAATCTCCAAAATCTTCTTGTGGTGGCCATATTACAGAAAACACACCCACAGCAAAATACGAGTGGAGAAAACATGTCGTCCCATAATCCCATAACCTTTCAAAATTTGCTTCTGTATTTACTGTCATCCACCAACTGGCTCAATATCCCTTATACACTGAGGCTAAGGTAAGGGACTCCTAGTCCACACTTCTCCAACTCATCATATTAGTGTACGATGCATTGTTAAATTGTATCAGCTACCTATGTCATCCCAACTTCTCTGAGAAATTCTACTGAATTTCATCCTCATATTAAAAAATTTTTTTTTAATGTTTATTCATTTTTGAGAGAGAAACAGAGCCTGAGTGGGGGGGGAAGGAGCAGAAAGAAAGAGAGAGAGAGAGAGAGAGAGAGAGAGAGAGAGAGAGAGAGAGCGCATAGGGGAGAGACAGAGAAAGAGGGAGACACAAAATCTGAAGCAAGCTCCAGGCTCTGAGCTGTCAGCACAGAACCTGATACAGGGCTCGAACTCAAGAACCACGAGATCATGACCTGAGGGGAAGTCGGATGCCTACCCAACTGAGCCATCCTGGTGCTCCTCATTCTCCCATTTTTAACTTTTAGCTGGAACCCTTCTACACCAAAGTGGTCCAGTTAAGAAGGAAGCCATAACTTAAAATTCTAGATCTGGATGAAACTTAGGGACCATCAAGCCCCCAGCATTTTAAGACATTACCTCCAGGGTCTTCACTCACCTATAAAACCAACAGGCACTAGGAACTTCCAAGAGTTTAAAGTTCCTCTAAGCTTTATTTTCAAACTTTCAATTTACATTTCAAACAGTAATGTCACTGTAGGGTTATCATGAACTCCACGAAACACACCTCTCCTGTGCTCCAAGTAGCCTACTTATGAAACCCACTATACAAATAAGTTCCGCGAGGGGATCTCTAATGGAATTCGCATAATCACAAACTCAACTAGTAAATCCAAATAGTCTCTTACTGTGTTCATAAAAATGGGAATTATGATACATGTTCCACTGGCCCCTCCGGATTCCCTCACACTCACTGTTCTCTGCTGGTCGCAGAGGCAGATCTGTAAGGACCTTCATCCAGGTCCAGTTGGGTTCTGGCACAGGAAAAGCTCAGCAAGCTATGGGAGGGCTAAGAAGCGGGTTGCATCTCCCTGGCCTCTGCAGGTCCGGGCACGACTCTTCTCTACCAGGCCAACTCCACAGGGTTGGCCAACTCCTCTGTCAACTTCAGCCCCGGTGCTGGTCATCCATCCCCCCAGCTAGGGCTGGAAGACGCCGACTCCTGTGTTCTGTCTTTTGCTGGTTTCCCTCAACCCATCATTACCTGCCTTGCCTGCAGTGAGATCAGAGAGTGCCATCTGTCTCCTCCTGAAATCCTGACTGCCAAAGTGACAGTTACACGTATCTTCCCAGAATCCCTCTGATTGCTGTCCCACTCTTGAGAAAATACAGACAAGAATCCCGAGTTCTCAGGCATTCACATTCATTGTGAGACAAAGAGTTTAGGAATATCTAGAAAATTTCTTGCTCATATGTAGCTCATATGTGAAAAGCTCATGTATGTGCACATATCTAGGATAAAACCACTTCCTATGCGCTAATAAAAACTAAGTCAAAAGATGGTAACCCTCTTTTCCAATCGACAAATGGATCAACTCAGAATATTAAAGTCTCAAACAACTGTCTGTGGAGAAGTGCATTTAAAAACACTGGGTAACCATAACAAGTGGCCCTTACTGTTTACTGCTTCTTTAGTAGGACGAGAAGACACGCCTTGATAAAAGAGAATGGAGGAAAATCCAGTTTTCTAAGCAAAAAGCAAGACAGGAATAGCTGTTACATATTTACTGGAAGAGGTGATAAGTTTAAAGGGAAACAGTGGCTTTTCAAGCAGACAGAGAACTCAGCCCAATGCCAGGAAGAATCAAGCTTCCTGACTGTCAGGACCAAGTTTCAGGTAAGGCCCGGCCAAGGGAGGTGAGGGCTCACGTAGAGGAGTATTAGAGGCAAAGTCTGGCAGCACAGAAAATGCTGAATTTCCCACTTCAACATATAAAGCTGTTTGCCAATTCTGTGATAAATGTTTCCTTTCCCCCCTCTTTGTTTTGTACTTCTAATTTCAAAGTACTTTATTTTTTACCATCTCATTAAGGGCAAATCACAAAATACTAAGTAGGTATTTGTAATCAATATAAGGGCATTTCCACGGGGCCTGACCTTAATGCTTCGTTTTTCTTTATGGCTGATAAACTACTCACTCCTGTAAGATCAATACTTTGTTTTTCTGCTTTTCCCAGGGAAAATAAGACTCCAATATTATCTTCTACTTAGCTCGTTTCTTTCTTTTTTCTAGAACAGTTGAATATGTTATATGAATAATTTTCCTGTTTTGCTAAAGTAGATTAAACTATTGGGGTATATTTGCTATTTATTAACCACATTATTTATTCACTAGTGATTTATTGAACTTTTCCTTAATAGGTAAAAGTCAGTACAAATGTTCCTACCTGGAACTCCAAAGTGAATGATCTACCAAGTTCAGGTTTATTTGGGAAATTTTATAGTATTAAATTTTACCTAGGATAAACATTTTTTTAAAAATATCTGGAATGGATATATTGGTGTTTAATAAAGGATTGCATTCTGTCACAGCTTTTGATTTGGGTCAAGTTTTTACTTAGAGATGACCGATATCATTGTCTGTGGTATTTCTGAAGACATTATCTTAGTTTTATGACTGACAGAAACTCCAAGACTGTTAGTTTTTTGTTTTTGACAAAGATCACTCTTAGTTCTGAAAACACCAATTGTAAAGGATTGCATCGGGAAACCTTTAGAATTACGTTAGTTATGCTTTGACCAAAGATTTTCTTGCCAAAGGGGCACAGAGAGTTCCCCGAGAAGTTGTAAACACGTTGGTTCCAAAATGAAAAATGGCACCGAATAGTTTCCACACATTTTCTAATGAATAGGCCCTTGGAAGAGATTTGATCCTATAGAAGAGTCAAATTACAATTCCTTGTAGGTAAAAACTTATTTTTTAAGATCTAAGCACATACTTACTAAGGAGTCTAAATACAATGAACGTTTCTTGTTCACATCAGAAGAGAGCACCCTGAATTTGCCAAATTTGTGTCCCAAAATCGAGCATCAGGGTTGTTCACTCTATCAGATGACGGTCTGTGTCTCCAATGTTCAGGGGACCGTGCTGATTATAATTATCACATATAATTATGCACGCACAAATGTTTCAAAAAAAAAAAAAAGAAAGGGAGAGAAGGCACAGGTACACACACGAGAGAGAAGAAGGCGGAGAGAGGGTGACAGAGGAGAAGGAAGACCATCTTCCCCCACCCACACTCACATAATAAAAGCTGTATTACGGAGGATTTTAAAAATAATTTCGCAATATGCTCTAAATTCCTGAAAATACTATTGTAATGAAGCCTTTTCCCTGGTTTTCATCCCTTCAACAGGAAGAATAATGCTGCCTGACATGAAGGGGCCATTGAGTCTGAAAGCTGGCTTTTCCTGAATCTCTACTGAGTCTTAAAAGCCTGGCTATGTTGGAAAAGAAATAATACTCCTCATTTTTAGAAGCCCATTTTACACTCGAGAGCGAAGCAGGAAGCCCCTGTCCGAGCACAGGGAGGCCGAGATGGGGGGCTGCGTTACTCCCGACGGGAAGCCGCCTGGGTGTCGGGAGCAAGACCGAGAGCAGAGAGGGGAAAATAAGGGAAGATTCCAGAAGTCTGCAGTCTTGTCTCCTTGATCCTCCATTAGGTTTCTACTTGGGGGCGGGCTGGGTATGGAAAAACTCAGGAAGGGTGAGTAGGAGCTAAAAGCAAGGGGACAGGAGTGTATCCTGCCATCCACTTGTCACTGGAGGAGCCGGTGGCACTCTGGAGACTGCGCAGTGAGCGGCCCAAGCTGAAGATTGTTCCAGTAACCGCTGAGACGGACAGAACGCCCAGAACAGGAGCCTTAAGGCTCTTTCCCTCAGCAAGCCGGTGACAGGGAAGGACCCCCCCAAGTCCTTGAAAATGACCCACAAGGATACGGGGTATCTGCCACAAAGCCATCTCGGTGAGGGCTGGGTTGACCCCAGAGCAGGTTGAGGCCAGAGGCCAGAGGCCAGAGAGGGGGACAGGGACGGGTCCTGGATGGCGGCCAGGACTTAGGCGAGTCTATGCTAGCAGGGACCAGGACGTGCCGGTGAAAGGAATCATTCTACCTACAGGGACCGTGACAGGGATCATCGTTTCCTTACTGTGATGATGTAAAGCAATTGGGAACATTCTAACACCTTTTTGTGCTCCAGGTTTTTAACCTTGAGCTGAAGGTAGGTTTATAATTGAGGTTATAATTAGGGATGCCAGATTTGGTCAATAAAAATACGAATATCACAGGGGGAATTACTCCTACTAAAAGAAAAATACTCACTGTGTACCTGAAATTCAGATCTAACTGTGTAGCCTGTCTTCCGTCTGACAAGCCTAGTTGCAATTAAGTGGCAAGTTTGAACTTCTGCTCAAACTTAGGAAGCACGATTTTATTAGTTACGTAAAATAAGGGATGTGGATTTTTTTTCCCCACCCAGGTCTGTACTTGTGAAATTTTTATCCTTCTACATGAGGTAGACATAAAATCTGCTTTTCCCTCTGACTTAAATGTTAACATTGCTGTGAAATAAAAGAAGCAAATGCCAGCTCGCTTCTCTTTGAAAAGGTTTCAAATACTATGCGATTCTTCCACACAGGTAAGAACAGGCTGAAAACAACACGGTGTGAATAACCTGTGCTTAAAACCCCTGGTTTCTTAGGAAGAAGTAATTCTTGAGTCGGATAATGTGCTTGTCTCTAGGTCAGACTGTGTGACTGTGGACAAATGGGGGAAAAAAGGTTCTTTGAAGGAATAGAATGGGATCGGGTGTGTGTGGATTTCCCCCCCAAATATTTCTCTTGAAGAGGAAATGGATAAGAAGACAAAGAAAAAGTTCTATCTCAAAATGCATGGGTAAGCTTAAAAAAAAAGTTCTAGAAATCACTGGAAGGCCTCTCTCCTCCTGGGTAAATGTGAGTACTGGCGCTGAGTAAGAAGCAGGTGCCAACAAGGAGCAAATGTGAATTTCAAAGCAATGTGGGCGCCCAGCTTGCTTCTCAGCAGAAAGCCTTACACCCACGGCAGGCATGTTGTCCACCACCGTTTTTTCTAAGGACTCCACGTCTCTGGGGACATTCTCAGTATGGGGAGACTTGGGGGATTCAGCACACGTGGAATAAGAGGCAGCATCTTGTGGGTGTGTGGCTTCCCGGGGCTGAGTGTCCCCCTCAGAATCTACCTTCCATAATGACCTAGGCTCCACCTGCATTTGCTAGGTCTCCTTGGCCTCAAGTGCAAGTTGGTTTTCTGATGTTGACTCCTAGCTTTCCCCAAAAGGAACTGGAGGAACCATTTCTTAGATGAGGTTCTACCTCAGTTTCCTTACATGTGAAATGGGGACATTTATGCTGCCTAGCTAACAGAATTTTGGGGGGAAATGATATAATCCACGTAAAATACCAATCACAGTGCCTGCTCTACAAATAACGCAAACTAATAACATTATTATTATTTCATAATCAACACTGTAAGATAAGGATCACAGTGAATTGAAGGTAACAGGGGATAAGAATTCACGTTGCAGGAAACTGGCCTGAAAATGGGGTAAAACAATTCATTGGAAAGAATATAGGTAAATGGAAAGTTTCTCTATACTTCCTGCTTAGCCAAGAACTATTCTCCACTTGAGATACCAGAAGCAAAAGACCATTCAGTCATCCAATATTTATATATGAAAATTTTCTTTCAGATCTGATAATGTTGCAAACGTATTTCCAATGGTCTCCATTTTTTTCTCTCCTGTTCCTCAATCCACCGTCTGTCCATCTTTAACATACCAGTCAGAGTGATCTTTAATAAATATAGATCAGTAAGGACAAATTTCTGCTTGAAAACTGTCCAGTGTCTTTTCAGAGAACATCGGGTAGAATCCAAACAGTGCGCCATGACTTATCAGGGCCACTTGATTGATCAATCTTCTGTCGGTGGTTTCCATTCCCCACCATCTGGCCTCATTTGTGTTTTTCAGATATACTAAGTCTGTTCCCTAACTTCAGAATGCACTTCTTGCATCACGCTTTAAAAAAAGAAAAGAAGGGAGGGGGCCTGGGTGGCTTAGTCAGTGAAGTGGCTGACTTCAGCTCTGGTCATCACCTCCTGGTTCATGAGTTCAAGCCCAGCTGACAGCTCAGAGCCTGGAGCCTGCTTTGAATTCTGTGTCTCCCTCTCTCTCTGCCCCTCCCCCTCTCTCATTTTCTCTCCCTCTCCCTTTCTCTCTCTCTGCATCTCCCCCACTCATGCTCTCTCTCTCTCTCAAAATAAACTTTGAAAAACTAAAAAGAATCCTTAGGTAGCATTTATCTTCATCCATTTCTTTATTTGTCAAGTATTTATTTGGAGTCTCCATCCTATACAATGAAAGCTCCCTAAGAACAAAACTCAAACGCTCCACCCCAAGCACCTAAGTCAAAATCAACAACTAGTAGTTAAGTGAATGAAAAACGTCTTATATTTTGTTTTCATCTCCTTTACTAGCATATTATCTATGCAAGTTTCTGGACTAGTTCGTAAATTATATGAATTTGTATGTATTTTTTAAAAATAACCCCCAAACTAGATTACCATTTCTACTAACTTTTTAAAATTATCTATCCCCTCCTTGAGAGCAAACACAGAAGTTAAAAGGATTTGATTTTAAAATACTGTATTACTTAAGCTAAGGGTAATGACAAAAAATGCTTTCGAATTTAAACTTCCATAACACTAAGAATAAGATAAGCAAACTACTAAAGCAAATAAAGTAAAATCTACTTGTTTTATGAAATTTCCAGCACTCAGCAGACATCGGAGATTCATGCAACTGTGTTTTGAGGTCCCACTCGTTGGGGTCGTGCCCCACAATTCCGGGGGCCGCTCCACACTGCTTTTCTTATTTGAGCGGAAGTCAGAAGAAACAATACCCAACTCGTTGAGTCCCTACACAAACCCGTGTTTCCTTCAGTGGCCTAGTCGCTATCCTCAGACCTATCAGTCATAAAAGATGTCATCTTCAAAGACGGCTGCTCACCCAGCTTGCTTTGCCCCAAATCTCCACGTAGTTACAAAATCTCCGGGTGGCTTGCTCTGAAGGACGTCACAAGTTCTGCCCCGGCTTTGGTTTCTGAACACAAAGTCATTTCTGTCTGGACTGCAGTCTGTCTAGCCGCATCCCTGTTCTCCACCTTCCTTCCCGTCCATCATTCGTGAGCTACTCCAGAAAGTGCTCTGGCCCCTCTTGTAAGTGGCGGCGATTAAATCCTTCAACCGATGACTGGATCATACCACTGTCGGAGTCTGAAGCCTGAAAGGGCCCATCTTACTGTGCGTCAGAGGAAACAGGAGACACTTAATGTCTTTCAGCCTCGGGTTCTCCATCCTGCTTCATCTCTGCTTCTCAGATCGCAGGAAGTGGAGGACAAAGTGAAGGAAAGAGGTGGATGTTTTGGGTTTCTTTATGAGACTGTCGGTGTGGCACAGAGGGGGCTGGGGGAGGTGGACGGGGGTCCTCATAGTCTTGGGTGCTGGCGGTAGCAGGTGTGGCTCCCTTCCGGCCACCGGGGAAAGCAGCAGGGTGGCAGGAGGCAGGAGACAGGGGTGCCGGGAGGCATCGGGCCAGGCCAGGCAAGGGGAATGGTGCGGGACTGGCGTATTTGAATACTTCTGCTGGGCTCTGCGCTCTAGGGGTGGTCCCTACTTGCCCGGCCCCTGGCCCGGAGATAAATGGAGCACGGAAATTTTGCCTCCTGGGGTGCACAGGTCAGATGCAGGAGGTAAGGCACCCCCCCAGGCTAGTCCTTTGCTCTCTCTGGAAATTGATTCGCTAGGTAGGTGTGGTCTCTCCAAGCTGGGAAGGTTTTTTAAGTGTCAAAACAATGCAGTATACAGAAAAAAACATACATACATACATAGATATATATATATAGAAACAATTATAAAGATGTATAAAATAGCATATACTACATATAGTATATACATATATACACAAAATAATTATATCTACACGGTATATACACAGTACATATAAACAAAATATAATTTCTCCTGCATTCTACTACATAAATACTGCACATGTGCGCACGCACACACACACACACACACACACACAGGGTGAAGCCCGATCTGTGAGCCATACATTCCTTAAGAATACAGACACTGCCTATGACCTCTCACAGGGCCTGGTGCATACTGGGTGATGAAATTCATTGCCTGCGTAATCAGTGTGTTGAGTTTAACCGAGTTTCACATTCTAAGTGGTGCAGAGTTTAATGGGAGAATACGTTCAGTGACAGGTTTCTATTTGTTAGGTCAGGATTCATCGTCCGCCTCCCGAAGCACAGACGCCTCCTTCACCCCAGCAAGGGCCGTAATTCCCCTGTAATGAGAAATCTCAAATTGCCACCTTTATATAATGACAACTGTGTATATGATACAAGCCAAGGAATGACACGTGAATCATGATAATCACCTAAGGAGGATAAATTATGAATTAATAATGAGCCACAGTAAGAAACAAGGGGGGCTTTCATTTCGTTTGAAAATGTAATAAAATAACTGCAAAATTAAATCACTGCCTAGTGCACGGCATAACGGTTTTCAGGACCGCAAGCCGTTTTCCCGAGCTATTACTCACAGTCCATTAGGAACCTATCATACTCTCCTTAAATCCTTTCGGTGGCTATTTATGCCGCCCCTCCCTGTTGTCACGGGCACCGAAACAAAATAAGAGCGGCAAACCCCAGTACTAACAGTGAATGTGTAACTCCTAAAATAATTAACACAAATGATACAGAAAACTGCATGTTTCCACAGACTTTTGGGGTATTTCTCGTATAGTAAGTGTGTGATTCTCTGGTGGCACACAGAAGAATG
>PISW01008103.1:0-78744 GCA_004023785.1 Mungos mungo
GGGGGGCACTTGTGGGGAGAAGCACTCGGTGTTATATGGAAACTAATTTGACAATAAACTATTATAAAAAAAATAAAGTTAAGAAAAGAAAAAAAAATTTTTTAAAGAATCACTCTCCTTCAAGTTTACATAGGAAACGAAACTAGAATGATCTGCAAAAGCTTTCATACAGTTTTTAAGATTATTCTATTATTTTAAGGCAAATTAATATGACATAAATGATGCAAAAAGATAAATATGCAATACTATTAGCACCAGTTTCAAATAAAATAAATAAAATAAATAAAACTTCCACCTGTTTGCCACATAAAAAGGTTGATTCAATGTCACTTGCCATTTTTGCGGGCAGTTTTCTGCACTGTCATTGGTGGACAAGACTGGGCAGGAGACACATCTGAAGAAGCAGGAGAACCTGTATGATGAGCCTTCACCTTGTCAGCCCAACTGACACCTGCAGGAGCCAGACGGGGAGCGGCCACTGTGCCAGGTGAGCCCCTATGAAGAAAAGTCTGCATTAATAAGTCAAATATGAAAGTTAAAATTTTTGTATTTTAAATACCTACTTAATATTATTCTGGTCTCTATTTTGTTTAACATCTGCTTTTGCTGCATCCCACAGGTTTTAGAATATTGTATTTTCTTTTTCTTTCAAGACAGATTTTGATGTGCCATTTGATTTCTTATTTGGCCCATTCCTTTTGCAGTAGTGTGGTATTTAATATTTACATATTAAATATTTACATTATAAAAAATAAAAAATTTGAACAAAACTTGAAAACGTGACAAGTATATACTATGAAATATTATGCAGTCAATAAAAAGAAGTGGAATATGCATGATAAAAGAAAAAAAGGAACCTGAAATGTTTCCAAATAAAAAAGCAGTGTAGGGGCACGTGGGTACTCAGTCAGGTAAGCATCCAACTCTCGATTTTGGCTCAGGTCATGATCTTACAGTGGTGACATTGAGTCCTGCATTGGGCTACACTCTAAGCATGGAGCCTTCTTAAGATTCTCTCCCTCCCTCTCTCTCTGTCCCTCCCCTGCTTACATACTCTCTCTCACCACTATATCTGCAGAAAAAGAAAAACAAGGCAGTGCAAATTTTACTCCCCAATGATTTGGCTATATAAATGTCACTTGTCTATCACTGTCATTTACGTCATGTGTATTTAAATGAATTTAACACATTTCAAAACTGTTTATTTTTTTTAATATTTATTGTTTTGAGAGAGAGAACACGAGCAGGGGAGGGGGGGGAGAGAGAGAGAGAGAGAGAGAGAGAGAGAGGGAGGGAGGGAGGGAGGGAGGGAGGAAGAGAATCCCAAGCAGGCTCCAGGTTCCAAGCTGTCAGCAAAGAGCCTGATACAGGGCTTGAACTCACAAACCAAGAGATCATTACCTGAGCGAAAGCCAGATACTTAACTGACTGAGCCATCCAGGCACCCAAAATTGCTTAACTTTTCCCAGAAAAAGGTAAAATTGTAAATATATGCTTAATATACTTAAATTTTAAATAAATTGTCTGTGTGTGTGTCTGTGTGTATCCACATATATAGAATACCATACAATAGCTATTTAAGTCAAATATATTTAAAAATTTATGTTGGTCTAATACTTCATAAATTTAATATAATATATTTATGGCAATAGGGATGATATAAAAGCTCTCATTATTTCTGTTTAATAGAAAATTTCAGTTAAATGGGGACACTTAAAACTATACATATATAACTTAAATTTCTTGATTTAAAACTCCTATCTTTTAATAATATAAATGTACATTAATTTGTCAATCTATTGGCACAGACACTATCAAAGGACATATTCTAAGTCCTGAAAGAAAAAGACTTTCAACCAAGAATTCTATGCACTACAAAACTATCCTTCCAAAACTAAAGGACAAATTGAGATAGTCTCAAAAATAAAACCTAAGAAACACTGTCAGTAGCAGACATGCTCAACAAGACATACTTCAGGCCAAAATAAAAAACAATGGACAGGATCCTAAATCCACATGAAGATATAAAGAGCACTAATAAAAGTAACTACATAGGTAATAAATACAAAACATGAAATGTGTCTTTTTTCTTTATAACTCTGTTTTCTACTGATTTAAAATATAAATGCATAAAATAATAATTATAAAACTGCATTGATGGGATTACAGTGCACAAAGATGTAATTTTCATGACCGTAACATAGTTTATGATACACATTTAGATCTTTTGTTATAAAGAATTGCCAGTTCATGTTATGAATCACTTAGCATGAAATATGTTTATGAGTTTTAATTTTTGGATCCTAATTATATTTGAATATACTACATTTTCTAAAAGTTAAACTTTATTGTCCTGGATTTTTTTAAACTTTTGATCAAACAATTTCAAACATATACATGAATTTTTTAAAGTGGAATATAGTTATATAATACTATATTATCCACAGAAAATAATTTACTGTAATACAAGCCTTAGTAGGCTTTCTTGAATTTGTCTCACCCAAAATTTAAGCTTCTTCGAGCATTTGATGTTACACTTATTCTATCTGTTGATGGACTTGGAATCACATGACGTCCTGGAGACATCTTCTTTACTTCCCATGCCAAAGAAGTTGGTCTGTCAATTCAAGACATACAACAGATTAAATTAACAGAGAGAAAGGAGAAATTTTTAATCTTTTCTCTGGTTGTTACTGGATGAAAACATAATCAGATCACAATTTTTCCTGAGAGTTCTGTTTACCAGCAAGTTACTGTATTACCAGTAAGCAACACAGATGACACATGGTCCAGGATTTTCCATTCACTGCAGCAAAGCAACATCTAAAAAGGACTTTGGGGTTACAGAGATATGAGATACACTACTTACGTTTTTTTAAAATATATTTTTTAAATGTTTTATTTCTTGAGAGACGAGCATGAGCAGGGGAGGCGCAGAGAGAGAGGGAGACACAGAAATCAAATTAGGGTCCAGGTTCTGAGCTGTCAGCACAGAGCTCAATGTGGGGCTCGAACCCACAAACATGAGATCATGACCTGAACCAAAGCTCAACAAACTGAGCCACCCAGGTGCCTCACTATATACGTTTAAAAAGACCCCATATACTCAGCTAAAAAGACAATGGTACTAATCCAGCCTACTTCTACAACTCAACTGTGTATGATTCTCTGGAAAACTAAGTGTGCAGAACAGAGATCAAGACAGAAAAACATTTGGGAGGATTAAATGAAGAATACACAGGAAAATGTGAAGTCTCTTTTTCTCTACATGGGAGTGGGAACATAAACATTTCCTTGCTCTTTGCTGGGAAAGCTAACTTCTTCACTGGCCCCAAAATCTTGACAGGATGCACAATTTTTACTAAAACGTTTTTCTCAAGCAGCATTTTCCCTATCCCTAATGCCCTCAGTGGGAACCTCCATCATAACTCCCCAGAATCTCATTCTCTCTTACTCTGCATTTTATCTACTGGTTGTGGTTTTCTTCTCACATTAAAAAGTGATATTTGTTGTTAGAAAACAAGAAAATTCAGAGAAAAGATTATCCAAAAAGTCTAAAGCTTCTTACAATTTATTGTCAAATCACTTTTCTGAAAGGTTCTAACAAATTATACTTCAACCAGATAAAAAGTGCCAATTTCCCCTGAAATGTCAATGGTTTGTGAAAGAGACAGCATTGCCTGCAAAGTCTACCGTAATTACTACTTGGCACTTGACAGGAAAAGTTCACTGACTTCTGTGCTAGAGTTTCTGTCTGTGACAAGTTCTTTTTCTTACAGAAATTTTAGTAACAGTGTTTATTTTTTTAAATTCTTTAGCAAAATTTTTGTTTTTTGTTTTTGAAATAATTTATTTTTATTATCACTACTAGTGAAGCTGAACTTTTTTACCAGCTATTTAAATGTCTTTTAGGATTTGCATGTTGGTATCTTTTGTCATTTTTTCCACTGGGATTTGCATCATTTTCTATTTCATTTGAAATCATTTACTACTACTATTATTATTACTATCGTGGCTACAAGTTCTTTGGCACAGATGACAGAATTATTTAAATTTTAATTTGATTTTTGTTTTTTTTTTAATGTAGAAGCTAAATCAAGCCTATCAATACTTTCCTTTGTGGTTTCTGCTTTTGTCTTACAGAGTTCTTACCCAAAATAAAAGTATATAAACATTGCAGTTTTTACACTTATTGAAGCTCAAATCTAGGTGAAATGAATTTTGATGCATGATTTGAGGAACAGAAGATGGGTAATACCATACACAGGTAATTTCAGGTTGCTTTCTATATCTAAGAGCTGTCTCAAGAAGCAGAGTAGATACACTGATAACCAGTTCAGATAAAAAGAAATGTCCCAGTGATAATCTACATGGAAAACACAAAAGACTCAACCACAAAACTGCTAGAACTGATACATGAATTCAACAAAGTCACAGGATATGAAATCAATGTACAGAAATCAGTTGCATTTCTATACACCAGTTATGAAGCTAACAGAAACAGAAATCAAGGAACGAATCACCTTCACAACTGCACCAAAAATCATAAAATACCTAGGAATAAACCTAACCAAAGAGGTAAAAGATCTGTTTGCTGAAAACTATAAAGAGCTTATGAAAGAAATTGGAGACGACATGAAATGGAAAAACATTCCATGCTCATGAATTAGGAGAACAAATATCATTAAAATGTCGATACTACTGAAAGCAATCTACACATTCAATGGAACCCCTATCAAAATAATACCAATATTCTTCACAGAGCTAGAACAAAGTAATGTTGAAAAAGAAAACCAAAGCTGGAGGCATCACAATTCCAGACCTCAAACTGTACTCCTAAGCTGGAACGAAGGCAGTATGGTACTGATACAGAAACAGACACATAGACCAATGAAACAGAATAAAGAACCCAGAAATGGACCCACAACTGTAAGGACAACTAATCTTTGACAAAGCAGGAAAGAATATCCAATGGGAAAAAGTCTCTTCAGCAAATGGTGTTGGAAAAACTGGAGAGTGACATGCAGAAAAATGAACCTAGACCAATTTCTTACACTATACACAAAAAATAAACTCAAAAAGGAGGAAAGACCTAAATGTAATACAGGAAGCCATCAAAATCCTAGAAAAGAACACAGGCAACAACCTCTTTGACCTCGGCCATAGCAACTTCTTATTAGATATGTTTCCAGAGGCAACAGAAACAAAAGCAAAGATGAACTACTGGGACCTTATCAAGATAAAAAGCTTCTGCACAGCAAAGGAAGCAATCAACAAAACTAAAAGGCAACTGATGGACTGAGAGAAGTTATCTGCGAATGACATATCAGATAAAGTGTTAGTATCCAAAAACCTATAAAGACCTTATCAAACTCAACACCCCAAAAACAAATAATCCAGTGAAGAAATGGGTAAGAGACATAAACAGGAACTTTTCCAGAGAAGGCATCAGATAGCCAACTGACATATAAAAATATGCTTAACGTCACTCATCATCAAGAAAATCAAAACCACAAAGAGATACCACCTCACACCTGTCAGAATGGCTAAAATGAACAACTCAGGAAACAACAGATGTTGGCGAGGAGGCAGAGAAAGGGAAGCACTTTTGCACTGCTAGTGAGAATGCAAACTGGTGGAGCCACTCTGGAAAACAGTTTAGAAGTTCCTCAAAAATTAAAAATAGAGTAGCTTACTCTGTGACCCCACAATTGCACTACTAGATATTTATCCAAAGGATACAAAAATGCTGCTTTGAAGGAACATATGCACCCCAATGTTGAAAGTAGCACTATCAACAACAGCCATATTATGGAAAGAATCCACATGTCAGATTTATGAACGGATAAAGAAGATGTGGTGTGTATATATACAGTAAAATCTTGGATTGAGAGTAACTTGTTCTGTGAGTCTTCCACAAGATGAGCAAACATTTCTCATAAACATTAACTTGATAAACAAGCGAAGCTTTATAATACAAGTATTATGTGATGTCGTATGTCACATAACGCAACTAGCTCTCTCTCTCTCTTCCACTGTAGGATTGAGGGTGATTATCTCCCATGCTCAGATGCTCAGTCTCAGGCTGTGGTGTTTGGCAGAAATCAGTAATTGTTCAGAACATTGGAAGGTGCCCACAACTGGGAATAGTGTATTTTTTGTCACTTCAATGGACAGTCCTTTGTTTTTTCCATACAAGAGTAACCTTAGGAATGCTTTGCTTCATTCTTGGTCAGGCTGCGTGCAGATACAGACCCTTTCCTCTTCTGCCTTATTGCCAGTTAAATACAGTATATAACAAGAGTTTATTAACACTGTATGGTTGTTAACAACCATGCAAGGGTATACAATGGCTGCCATGCAGAATAAGATTGAAAAGAAAGGCGGTAAGAAGGAGGAGATGATTATGATGAAAGTTAAGAAGGAAAACATCAAGATGTACGAACAAAGTGTGTGAGTGGCCAAAATTGCAAGATTTTATAAGTCTACATCTGTATGTCGCCTGCAGAGGAAGGAAGAAAAAAAAGGAAGAAGAATCTCTCACTTCAAATGAGATTAAGAAGATGTGTAAAATATGGGAAACTGCAAAGTTTTGGAGAAAAGCACCACCTGAATAAGGCCATAGCAGTGCAAGCAATGAATCTGTTTCACAATGATATGCCATTTGCAACTATCTTTACCCATTCCATCAGTTGCCTATTCGTTTCCTTTGCAGTGCAGAAGCTTTTTATCTTGATGAGGTCCCAATAGTTCATTTTTGTTCTTGATTCCCTTGCTTTTGGGGATGTGTCATGTAGGAAATTGCTGCGATTGAGGTCAAGGAGGTGGTTTCCTGCTTTCTTCTCTAGAGTTTTGATCGTTTCCTGTCTCACATTCAGGTTCTTCAGCCATTTTGAGTTTATTTTTGGGTATGGTCTAGGAAAGTGGTCTGGTTTCATTCTTCTGCATGTTGCTGTCCAGTTCTCCCAGCACCACCGGCTAAAGAGGCAGTCTTTTTTCCATCAGATACTCTTTCCTGCTTTGTCAAAGACTAATCGGTCATCCATTTGTGGGCCCAGTTTTGGGCTCTCTATTCTATTCCATTGGTCTATGTGTCTGTTTTTGTGCCAATACCATACTGTCTTGATGATGACAGCTTTGTAGTAGAGGCTGAAGTCTGGGATTGTGGCGCCTCCCGTTTTGGTTTCTTCTTCAATATTACTTTGGCTATTCGGGGTCTTTTGTGGTTCCATACAAATTTTAGGATTGTTTGTTCTAGCTTTGAGAAGAATGCTGGTGCAATTTTGATTGGAATTGCATTGAATGTGTAGATTGCTTTGGGTAATGACATCTTAACAATGTTTACTCTTTCAATCCATGAGCATGGAATGTTTTTCCATTTCTTTGTGTCTTCTCCAATTTCTATTGTAAGTTTTCTATAGTTTTCATCATACAGGCCTTTTACATCTTTGGTTAGGTTTATTCCTAAGTATTTTATGGGTTTTTTTGGGCAATTGTTAATGGGATCAGTTTCTTTTTTTTTTTTTTTTTAGTGTTTTTTATTTATTTTTGAGAGACAGAGAGAGACAGCATGAGCAGGGGAGGGTCAGAGAGAGACGGAGACACAGAATCCGAAATAGGCTCCAGGCTCTAAGCTAGCCACCAGCACAGAGCCCGACACGGGGCTCAAACCCACGAACCATGAGATCATGACCTGAGCCTAAGCCAGACGCTTAACCGACTGAGCCACCCAGGCGCCCCTGGGATCAGTTTCTTGATTTCTCTTTCTGTTGCTGCATTATTGGTGTATAAAAATGTAAACAATTTCTGCACATTGATTTTGTACCCTGCGACTTGCTGAATTCATGGATCAGTTCTAAAAGGCTTCTGGTCGAGTCAATCAGGTTTTCCCTGTAGAATATCATGTCATCTGCAAAAAATGAAAGTTTGACTTCTTGCCAATTCTAATGCCTTTGATTTCCTTTTGTTGTCTGATTGTTGATGCTAGGACTTCTAGCACTATGTTGTTGTTGTTGTTGTTGTTGTTTTCTAGCACTATGTTAAACAACAGTGGTAGGAGTGGATGTCCCTGTCATTTTCCTGATCTCAGAGGGCGTGGTTCGGTGTAGGTATGTCCTGGGAGCTGTTCTCCAACGCCCCTCCTTGGTGGTTGCGGGGAGAAGAATGGCAGCATCCCAAGCTCTGCTTGAACCAAGCATTGCAAGCTGCTCTTTTGAGTCTGATCTCCCTGTGCCAGAGGCGAATCAAGTTGTATTTTCCAAGCCCCGCCTCCTTTCCAAATCCTAGGATGCACTTTAATGCTACTGCCAGAGATGAGATGTACTCCTGCTGTCAACCAGCTTCCTAGCCGGGATCACGTAGGGGGAGGAGGCTGTTTCTCCTGGCGCCCTGAGCCCAAGGAAGAATTCGCCAGCTAGATGGGACAGATTTCTCTCCTTGTGCCCAGCGGTTATACATGGGGTGACAATATCTCTCTCCATCCCTGGGCAAGTTTTTTATCTCTTCTCTAGAGACAGTTCTATGAGCATTTTGAGTCTCTCTTTCTCTTCCCCTTGTCTCTCCAGGGCTCCGCATGCTCTCCCTGTGTTGGGCTGGGGCTCCCACCCCTTCACACCTCCGGGGCCAGGCCCGTTTTTTAAGTTCCCCAGTTTGAACTCACTCACTCAGGCATCTTTGAGGTTGTCTTCTTTCTGGAGTCTGTGTGTTTTCCTCCCACTCTTGCAGATCAGAGTATTGTCACTTTAGTCCTTCTGAGTTTGACAGATGTGGGTGGGTGAAAATTACAGAGCTCCCTACTTCTCTGCCATCTTGCCCTTGTTCCAACAACAGGATTTTTAATTTTCTGTCTTCATCAAAAAGGCGAACAACTTGGCGCACCTGGGTGGCTCAACTGGTTAAAGTGTCCCACTCTTGATCTCAGTTCAGGTCATGATCTCATGATTTGAGCCCCTCCACAGGCTCCACACTATCAGCACGTTTGGATTTCTCTCTTTCTTCCTCTCTCTGCCCTTTCTCCGCTGATTCTCTCCCTCTCCCTCCCTCCCTCCCTCCCTCTCTCTCTCTCTCTCTCTCTCTCAAAATCCTTAACTTTAAAAAATAAAACAAAAGGCTAACCACTTATTAAAACTCATCACATCTTTTAAACACTTCTTCTGCATCTTGCATGAAATCCTTTCTATCCCCTATAAGAGAGATGACCCTGTCCTGTTCTGAACACCTGCAACAGTTTTCTTGTAATAATAAGTTCTACCCTTAGACTACAAATTCATGAGAGTAGTAAATGTATCATATTCATCAATTAAATCTCTGTACTGGATGAGCCATGCACTAGTAGGTACCCAATAAATATCTGTCACTGAACTGAATAAGAAATACAGATCCCAACTTCTAGATTTTTACAAGTTTCAAGTTAAGCTCAGGTCAATTTCATTGTCAACTTCAATGGCTGCCTTTGAAATTGCTGGCCGCTAAAAAAACAAGAGTGCATTACCTGCTTTGAGCATCTGTCTTCTCTAGCTTTTCCTGAAGTTGAATCCAGTCAATCAATGCTTTGAAATCTCTCACATAGTTATCCAGCATCATTAGCACCTCCTAGGTAAAACAAACAACAATCATTATATTTCAGTCTGAGTCTGAAAAATTTTAAGAAAAAACTTTAGACTGAAGTAGTTAGGTATTAATAGTTTTTACATTATACTTCTCATGGAGAAAGTAGCAAAACCTGTTGATTTAGGTTTTTGAGTCTGGTTTTAATTTCATTCTCACTGGACAGTAAGAAATTAGTAAAGTTGAGAGTCTAAAGACCAAGAGATGGTACTGATATTCCTTCTCAAAAATCCCTCCACCAGATGACCATTCTTTTAATTTTTTTATTATTAAATTTAATAAACAGTAAAGTATATAAATGTAGATCATCATTTCAAAGCAAACACCCATACATCCATCCACCTAGGACAATGCTAGTCTCTAGAAATTACCTAGTGTCTCCTCCCAATCATTACTCTGTCCTTACTCTTAGGCAACCACTGCTTTGACTTCTAATAGTTTAATTTTACCTGATTTTGAAATTCATATAAGTGAATGCATTGAGTATTAACATTTTGTGATTTCTTTTTCCTTTTGTTTACTAGGTTCATCCATATTGCAGGATGAACCTGCAATTCATTTATTGCCATTGTCCAAGGTCACTACTGAACAGTATACTATTGCATGCGTATTTATTTATCCAATCTACAGTTGAAGAACATTGGGGTGATTTCCAAATTCTATGCTGTTATTCATGTATGTCCTCTGCATGTATTATGCATTTCCATTAAGAATAAGCCCAAGACACCCTCCTACACTGTTGGTGGGAATGTAAACTAGTGCAGCTGCTCTGGAAAAGTGTGGAGGTTCCTCAAAAAACTATCCATAGAACTCCCCTATGACCCAGCAATAGCACTGCTAGGGATTTACCCAGGTGATACAGAAGTGCTGATGCATAGGAGCACATGTACCCCAATGTTCATAGCGGCACTTTCTACAATAGCCAAATCATGGAAAGAGCCTAAATGTCCATCACCTGATGAATGGATCAAGAAGATGTGGTATTATATAATGGAGTACTATATGGCAATGAGAAGAATGAAATCTGGCCATTTGTAGCAAAGTGGATGGACCTTGAGGGTGTCATGCTAAGCGAAATAAGTCAGGCAGAGAAGGATAGATACCATATGTTTGCATTCATAGGTCTAACAGGAGAGACCTGGCAGGGAACCAGGGGGAGAGGAAGGGGGAAAGAAAGTGGGGATGAGTGAGGGACACGGATCAAGGGAGACTACTGAATACTGAAAACGAACCATGGGCTGAAGGGGGAAGGGGAAGGAGGGAGGGGGTGATGGTCATGGTGGGGGGCACTTGTGGGGAGAAGCACTGGGTGTTATATGGAAACCAATTTGACAATAAACTATTAAAAATGTTTAAAAAACTAAAATAAATAAAATAAATATTTGTATAATCAAAAAAAAAAAAAAAGACAGAGAGAATAAGCCCAAGAGAGGAAACGAGTCACAATATGAGCATATGTTCTACTCCAGTATATGACACCAAACTGTTTTTGCAAAGTGGTGCCACTCTCACCAGTATAACTACTCCATTACCCACACTCTCAACTACACTTGGTATAGTCCGTTTGGGGTTTTCTTTAACCTGGGCCACTCTGGCTGATGGCTGTGTAATGGTTTCATTTTGGTTTCAAGATGTTTTTCTAAGACAATTAATTATTTCTAGCCCTTTTTCATATGCGTATTAGACATCTTCATTTTGTCAAGTGCCTATTCAAGACTACCCAAGTGCCTATTAAATACGCTTGCCTTTTTCTCTTTGATAGGAAGGAATTCCTTACATCTTTTGGATATGGGCCTTTTTTGGTTATACATGTTGTACACATACACTTGACTTTTTACTCTCCTATTGGAATAGAATGTTTTGATGAACATAAATTCCTAATTTGAGGATAGTCTAACTTCTGACTCTTTTATCTAAGACTGATACAATTTGCATCAATTTTAAGCAATTATTTTCCTACCACGGGTCAGGAAGATATTCTCCAACATTATCCTTTAGAGCATGAAATCTCTCCTCTGTTATACTGGTCTCTTTATCTATTCTTGCACCAATATCAACGTAACTTACACTGCTGTAGCTATAAAATAAAACCAAAACCCATTTGAGTAAATCCTCCAACTATATCTTTGACTGCAGGGAGGCCTAGACCAATGCCAGCCCTTTATATTTCCAGATGAATGTTAAAATCAGATTGTCAACTCCCAGGAGAAAATATTAAAAATACAATTATAATTGTAATTGCATAGTTTCTATAAGTCAACTAGAAGAAAACTGACATCTTTATAATATAATCTTTTCTGGTCTATGAAGAAATACATATATCTTATTTATACCTATATATACTTGTATCTTATTCAGTGTCTCTCAAAATGTATGACAGTTTCCTATGTAGAGGTCTTGCACGTTTTTTAACTTTAGCCCTAAGAATAAATAGTAGTTGTTTAAATTTTTTTCATTTTCTGATACTATTGATTTTTGTATCCAGTAACTTTAACTCACTCAATACATCTAATAATTTCTCTTAGATTCTTCTGGATTTTCTAAGTACATAAATTGTGAATATGTCATCTGTAAATAATGACATATTTCTTCCTCTCCAAGTGTTATATATTTTATATGTTATTCTTGTCTTCCTGGGTTGGCTAGGATTTTAAGGACAATGTTGAATAGAAATAAAAATAGCTGGTTTTGTCTCATTCCCACTTCAGAAGGAACGTTCTGAATATTTCATCATTAAGTATGATGGTCACACAGCTTTTTTGGGAAGATTCTTTCTATTAGTAAAGATGTTCCCTATTATTTTCAGTTTACTGAATTTCATCACATATTTTTCTTAGATCTACTGGGACAATCATATGATTTTCATCTTTATTCATCTAATTTGGTAAATATTAATTTCATTCTCAAACGTTAAAACCAACATTGCAGTACTGGAATGAACCTAACTTGACCGTGATGTACTGTCCAGTTTTTTAATCACCATATTAATATAACAATATTTGGTTTAGGATTTGTGCATCTATACTCCTATGTGGTCTATATTTTCCTTTCTCCTGAAGCCTTTGGTTATCAAGGTTATGCTGAAAGAGTTCTTTTACTATGTTCTAGAAGAGTTTGCATAATACTGGCAATTATTTTGCTCATTTTTTTGTTGAGATACGATTCACATACTATAAAATTTACTATTTATAATTATACAATTCAGTCACTTTTAGCACATACACAGAGTTATGCATCTATCCAATTCTAGAACATTGGGTCATCACCCCAAAAAGAAACCCAGTACCCATTAGTAGTCACTTCCCATTCTCTCCTCTTTCCAGCCACTAATCTACTTTCTGTCTCTATGGATTGGCCAGTTCTGGACATTTCAAATAAATAGTTTCATATAGAATATAATCTTTCGTGGCTAGATTCTTATACTTAATATTTTCAAGATTCAGCCGTCTGGTAGCATGTATCCATACTTCATTCTTTTTCATGACTAAATAATTGCATAAACAACACATTTTGCTTATTCACTTATCAGTTGATGGATACTTGGTTTGTTTCCCCTTTCACCCATTAGGAATAAAGTTGCTATGAACATTCGTATCCAAGTTTTTCTATGAACATACGTTTCTACTTCTCTTGGGTGTATACCTAATAGTGGATTTACTAAGTCATAAGGTAACTCTAAATTTAACATGAACTACCAAAATCTTTTCCACAACAGCTGCACCATTTTACATTCCCAACAGCAATATATAGGTACACCTCTTTTGACTATGCATCATTTCATTGCAGTTCACAAATATCATGTTTTTTACAAATTGAAGGTTTGTGGCAACATTGCGCTAAGCAAGTCTATCTATGCCATTTTTCCAACAGTGTTTGCTCATGTCATGTCTGTGTTACGCTTTGGTAATTCCTGTAATATTTCAAACTTTTTCATTACTATATACTTGTTATGGTGATCTGTAATCAGTAATTACAATTCCTTGAAACCTCAGATGATTGTTAGCAATTTTTAGCATAAAGTATTTTAAGGCACATATATTGTTTCCTTAGAAATGCTACTATTGCACACTTAAGACTACAGTATAGCATAAACATAGCTTATATGTACTGGGAAACCAAAAAATTCATTTACTTGCTCTATTGTGGTATTTGCTTGATTGCAATAGTCTGGAACAGAACCTGGAGGATGTCCAAGGTATGTCTGTATGGGGGCCAAATTCTTCACAACACAGCAGCACCTGCTATTTTCTGATTTGTTAGGTCTAGTATCCTAATAAGTATAGTATTACTGTGGGGGGGGGGTATTAATGTTTTTTAAATTTTTTTTTAATTTTTTTATTTTTGAGAGAGAGAGACAGTGGGAGCAGGGGAGAGTCAGAGAGACAGGGAGATACAGAATCTGAAGCAGGCTCCAGGCTCTGAGCTAGCTGTCAGCACAGAGCCCGATGCAGAGCTCGAACCCATGAACCATGAGATCATGACCTGAGCTGAAGCTGGATGCTTAACTGACTGAGCCACCCAGGTGCCCCTTACTGTGGCTTTTATTTGCATTTCCCTGATGACTAAAATTATTGAGCATATTTTCATGTGCTTATTGGACATATGCAAATCTTCTTTGAGGAAATGTCTATTCAAATCATTTGCCAAATTTTAGCCTAGGTCTTTTGTCCTTTATATTTTTGAGCTGCAATTATATATTCTAGATATTAGACTATTATAGGATACATGGCTTGAATATATTTTGTCTCATTGTCTGGTATGTCTTGTCACCTGACAGCATCCTATAAAACACCTAATTTTTTAATTTTAATGAAGTTCTATTTATTTATTTATTTACTTATTTGGTTGTGTTTTGGGTATCATATCTAAGAAATTGCTGCCAAGTCCAAGGTCACAAAGATTTACACCTATGTTCTCTTCCAAGAATTTCACAGTTTTAGTTTTTACATTTAGGTCTTTAATCTATTTTCAGTTATTTTTTTTATATGGTGTGAAGGAGGGATCCAAATTCATTCTTTGTGGGTGGATATCTAGTTGATCCCACCACCATTTGTTGAAAAGACTATTTCTCCATTAAACAGTTTTGGTACCCTTATCAGAAATCAATGGACATATGGGGCATCTGGGTGGCTCAGTGAGTTGAACATCCGACTTCAGCTCAGGTCATGATCTCACTGTTTGTGAGCTTGGACCCCGCATTTGCCTCTGTGCTGACAGTTCAGAGCTTGGAGCCTGCTTCGAATTCTGTGTCTCCCCCTCTCTCTGCCTCTCCCATGATCATGCTCTGTCTCTCTCTTTTCTCAATGATAAATGTTAAATCAACGGACACAGATGTGAATTTATTTCTGAGATCTCAATTCTCTTCCATTGATCTCTGTCTATCCTTATTCCAGTACCATGCTATTTTTATTACTGTAGCTTTGTAGTGAGTTTTGAATTCTGAGTTTTGAAAAGAACTTTGTTCTTTTTCAAGATTGTTTTGGCTATTCTTTGTCCCTTGCATTTCCATTCAGATTTTAGGATTAGCTTGTCCATTTCTGCAAAAAAGGCGATTAGAATTTCAGTAGGGATTGCACGGAATCTGCATATCACTTTGAGGAGCGCTGCCATCTTAATATTAAGTTTTCTAATCCATAAGTTCAGATGTCTTCCTCTTTAGGTCTTCTTAAATTCTTTTAATGATGTTTTATAGCTTTTAATGTATAAGTCTTGAACATTTTTGGTTAAATTTATTACTAAATGGGATTTTTTTCCTTTTTGATGCTATTATAATGGCACTGCTTTCTTAATCTCATTTTTTGGTTGTGCATTACTAACATACAGAAACACAATTTTATGTATTGATCTTGTATTCTGCAACCTTTCTAAGTTTATTGACTCTAATAATTTTATGGGTGTGAATGGATTCTATAGGGTTTTCTATACGTAGAACCATGTCATCTACAGATAACTTTACTTCTTTCTTTCAATCTGGATGCTTTCTATTTCTTTATTTTGTCTAACTGCCCTGGCTAGAACCTCAAGTACAGACTGAACAAAAGCACTGAGAGCAGACATCAATGTTTTGTTCCTGATCTTAGCAGGGAAAGCTAACTTTCACCTTTAGATAATCTAAATTATATTACTATAGTACTACATTCTACATATTTGGCAAAGACTTTTTTCTTGGCACTGACTTGTCTTGCATGCTAATGGCAATGAAAATTTATATAAGGAAATATTATAAAAGTATAGGACACTGAGATCCACTCTGTTGCTCAGAAAGAAAAATGGATCCCAAGTGTAAATAAGTGTGTAGATAGTGGTTAATTGCCCAAAGCTGACATTTAAATTATATAAGACAAAGAAATTTAAAGTGCTCACTTTATCAGTCTCATACCATTCTCACCTTACTATAGAGACATACCAGTCTCATTTTACTAGAAATGGACACTTTCATATTCCCAAAAATGAACATCAGAAAATTCCAACCAACTATAAAAATCATTTGGTTTATAAATACATTAATTTTCCATAACTAAGTCTTACTTTCTAGTATCCATGGAACTCTAAACAACTATAAAAATAATCATTTGATTTATAAATATATTACTTTTCCATCACCAAGTCTTACTTTCTAGTATCAGTAGAACTCAAAACCTCAAAACTTTTCACTTATAAATTTTTAATATAAAAACAAAATAAAATATAAATACACTTTGTAAATCAGATCCAAGATTAATAATGTATGCCAAATTAGTCACAAATAAAATACAGTACCAACCTCACATTAGTCATAAAAGTTATATTCTAATTTAAAATACTCTTCTGAACAAAGTAGTATTTTTTATTTCCTTTCAAAGGTAATTCTTAGTGCCAAATCCCTGGTAATAAGTCTTCTACAATCAGGAAAAGAAATAATTATTTTAATTTACTTGGCTTCCTCTTCTCAATTCTACGAATATAATTCAAAATCAATTAAATTCAACTTAAATCACCTACATTAGGCACAGAAAGATGCAATTCAGAATAATTTATTTCAGAAGTTTTATGATTTCCCTTTTTGCTAAAAAAAAAAAAAAGAAAGAAAGAAAAAGAAAAGAAAAAACCCTCTAATGGGCAAGCATATATGCAGCTATACTTTTGATACTAGTTGGCACAGAGAAAGTACGTTTGGTGGCTTAAACAAGCTATTTTAAGGAATGTTTAGCACAATGTTATCAGATATGATCAGAGAGGTACCATGCAGCTGTAATCTGAGTCATGTTTTATGAACAAGGGAATACAAACAAGACAAGCAGCTGGAGCAGCCTCTTAGTCACTGATGCACATCTTTCTCCCTACAGCTATGAAGGCCATTTTGTCAAGCAGGATGAAACAACAAAAGTGGCTCTGAAAGTAATGTTATAGGCATTCAGATAACTACATATAGATATACAGCTAAAATTACCAATAGTTTACCAATTGGCTGCAACGGATTCGATTGGTTTGTAATTAATTCTAGTTACTGGCGCACAGAGCAGGATGGTTGGCGCCATCCCTTTGTCCTCCTGATACACAATACTAGCGCATAGGCGCTTGAGCCCAGGACACCAACACAGCCCTCCAATTCAGCTACAGGAATGTGCACAGTGGTGTGCCCCTGTGGTGATAAAGGGATGGAAACAGGCATCACATGAGAAGTCAGTGATAAAGGGAGCTTATAAGAAAGAGCTTTACCAAAAGTGAACCGAGTTTTCAAAAGCAATATTTTTTAAAAACAACTTACCTAGTTTTATAAAAGCTACTAATAGAATAGTCAAAAAATGACAAGTTAATGACTTTCAAAACTAATTGTATCATTCACAGTCATCTTCAATGTTCAACCATTCATTTCTTTCAAATATTTCCCCTTAATTTTCTATAGGAGCAGCCTAGTTAAAAAAATACAAAACATATTCAATGAACGAAAACCTATAAATGAAAATCTACTAATGGAAACCATTCTCCTTTCATTTAGTCTTTACCAGGTTCTTTGTGGATAATAAAATTTAAAGTTGCCTGGGTAACGATACAAAAATTTTACTGCAGTGGTAATTTTTATCTCAACTCATTTACAAACTGTCTTGACTAGACAATTTTCTCTTATGTATTTCCCACTAAGAAAACTCAGAGACCTACTGCAGCTAAGAATAAGTAAACAATGATACTAAAAACTAATTTGTCATGGGGGCACCTGAGTGGCTCAGTTGGTTAAGCATCCGACTTCAGCTCAGGTCATGATCTCGCAGTTTGTGAGTTCAAGCCTCACATGGGGCTCTATGCTGCCAGTGCGGAGCCCACTTTGGATCTTCTGTCTCCTTCTCTCTCTCTGCCCCTCCCCAACTAAAACCCTCTCATTGTCTCTCAAAAATAAACATTTAAAAAATTTTGTTGTATATACTGTATGTTAGCCAACTTAACAATAATTTTTTTTTTTATTGTTACAAGGCTCAAAATAACATACTCAAATTCCCCACTAAAGGCTGCATGGTTACCTAAACACCGGCTTAAGGCCTTTCTTTTGCCAAAAATATTCTCAAAATACCAAACTAAATGCTTACATTGAAGCTGAAGGTCCTCGGCCCTCATTTATACCAAACTCATCATTTACAAACACAAAAGCTGAAAAAGATTTGGTGATTTTTTTCCCAAAGCCATACAACTAGCTTAGAGGAAACATGGAAATAACACTATTCCATTAGATCTACTACTTTCCTTGCAAAGGATAGTACAAATACCACGTGCAAAACTCTTCCACAACCCTACAACCCAAAGTCACCAGTCCTGCTATGACACTACCAAGTTTAATAACTAATGTCAATACATAGACTAAACTCCTAAGTGCTATTCCTGAACCTCAAAGGGAGAAAACACTTTTCTCCCTCATGCCATTTATTTGTTATACTGCATCTCACATCCTAAGAGAAAAATACCATGATTATTTTCTAAAACTTTAACTCCCACTGAGTCCTCATGCATGGAAGAGCAAAATTTATTTCAAAGGCATAAACAGCCTTTCTCCTCAGCAGTCAAATCTCAAATTATTTTAGTAATCCAGAGGAATAATAGAACAAAACTATAACCTTTGCTATTTTCCTTTTATCTGGACACCAAGAAGATCTATGTTCTGTGTTGCACTCAATATCTAGTAAATTCCTATCATTTCAAAATAACAGAAAATAACTGAAAATAATTTTAAAACCAAAAACCTTCAATGAAAAATATCAATAACCCAAGATCAAATCCACAGAAGGAATGGTACAGATATTCTTTCTAAAAGAAAGCCTCTAAATAATTTTTTGTAAAAACTTTGATGTTTAAGTCAATATGATGTATTTGATCAAAAACAGTTTTGTTATAGTTATAACTTTTTCAGGCTCATGAATAGCACCAAAGCAGTGCATGTTGTAATAAATGTTCAGAAAACAGTTGTTGCATGAAAGATAAGTCCAGAACTAAAGATTAGTTCTGCTGTTAATTTATAACATAATCTCAGACAGATCACTTAGTTTTTCAGTGTCCTATGGGTAAAATAAGAAGGCTGGATTATATAATTTCTAAAATCATATTCAGAAATAATTTACAATCCTACTTCACGTTCTGCTCAATTTTTGTTTCTAATATAAATCATATGTACATTTTAAATGATTTTCTTCTGACAAAACTAAATTTTAATGTCCATTTATACTTCTTGACTTTTTAAATGTGATTTTACAAGAAAAAAAATAGTCTTAATTATAAGTAGGAAATAAGGGGCACCTGGCTAGCTCAGTCAGTAGAGTATCCACTCTTGATCTCAGCATCATGAACTCAAGCCCCATGTTGGGCATGGAGCCTACTTTAAAAAAATTTTTTTTTAAGATTAAAAAAATAAATAGGAAACAAGAACTGTACCTTTCATGGAAACTGTTCTATTTCCTAAAATCCTTATAAATTCATCCTTTGATATTTCTAAAAATCAACTCTTTTTATAAATTTCATGCACTATTGTGAGTATAACTGAATTACAAGGTCAATATTAGTGTAGGAATTAAATTAGGTATAAGTTTTTTTAAGTGTTTTAATCCTATAACTACCAAAAATATTTCTGAGGCAAATAACTTAATTCTAAAACAAAAACATGATAGCATAAAAATAAGCTAATTGCCAAGGGAAGATTGTAGAAATAAATACTACCATATTTTGTAGGCCCTGTAAGTTTTTACTAGTGTGCCACATACTTGATTTAAGACCCATTATATTTTTACTGTATGTACCCAGAGTGTGGTAGAAACAAAAAAAGTAGACGACATAGTCTTCATTATAGATGCTTCCAATCTTATTAAAACTATAAGCCACCAAATACTTCTACTTAAGAAATGGATTATGACCAAATATCCATGTAAATACTCATTTAAAAAAGACAACAAAAGAAACCTAAATCTTTAAACAAATATATTACCATGCAATGTGTCTTATGTGTTCAGACTAAGAACAATTACATTTGTAAACTCCCCCCAAATCATTCAATTTCGCTTATTTATAATTTTATTGGAGGATAACTGGTATGAGTAAACTACACTACTTCATTCACATTTTCATTATCACCTAATGAAATCAAGAGCAAACTGGTATAAAGACTTCAGTCCCATAATCTATTGATAGCAGCATTCCAACTAAACTGAAATAGCTTAAGGGAATGTATTACTGTATATACTAATAACTAAGCGAACTACACGAATCAGCCATATGAGAGCAATTATTATTTCTGATATTGTACCATTATCAATGCACTTTGTAACTTTAGCTCAGTGGCAGCATATCTTCATGGATTAGTTTTGCAAATCATTATTAACATGACTGTGCCTCTATTAAATATTAAAAGACAGAGGAAAGAGGAATGGGGGTACTGCAACTATATGATAGTGTAGCTAGGTCCCACTCAAATGACTGTCTTATCCTCTTCTGAAGAGAATATAAGAAGCGTCTTGCCTAAGAACACTGGGCAGGATTTCCTGGGATACAATTTTATAAAAACCCATTTCCTAAAGATTTCTCTCCCCATTCCCCAACACCATCAGCTCAAACTCCTTGATTTGCCCACAGGGCACCAATAAATTCCTATTATGTAGTTTTCACCAAAGAAACAAAACTTGATTATTACTTGGTAAACATTACGAAATCAATGTTTACCTTCCCAATGTTTTTGTCTTGTTTTATTCAGTTACCCTATTTTATAATTGCAATATATTTAATTTTTATGGTAATCATTAAAAGATAAGGAAATGTCTGCCTAATTTAATTGTGACAAGAGTCATTCCAAAAAGGAGCCCTGTTCATAGCAGCATTATTCACAGTAGCTAAAATGTGAAAGCAAACCAAGTACCCATAAACAAATGACTGGATAAGGAAACTGGGATATATATACAGTAGAATATTATTCAGTCCTAAAAAGGGAACAAATTTGGCTCTAAATTCACATTATACTAAGTGAAATAAGTCAGTCACAAAAAGATAAATACTATAAGATGATTCCATTTTTATGAGCTAGTTAGAGTAGTTAAGATCACAGAGAAGGAGAGAATGGTGGTTGCCAGGAGCTGAGGGGAGGAAGAAATAAGTTATTATTTAATTTTAAAAAAGCTACAGTTTTACAAGATGAAAAGAGTTTATGGAGATAAGAGTGATAGTTATAGAACATCATGAATATATTTAATATCACCTAAACTCTACAAATAAAAATGGTTAACATGGTTAAGTTTTATGTTATGTGTATTTTACTATGATCTCTAAAAATCGAGGGAAAAAAAATCCCAACTTGGGAGGCTGAGTAAAAAGATCTTTTTCTCAATGCTGGTATCTATTTTTTCCATATTTGCTTTTTATAAACCTTTCAGTCCTTCAAATTTATGTCATATCAATGAAACAAAACGCCTATCTTCCACAAACAGATGTCATAATAATATGTTCATCCTAAAACTATAACTCTTAGAAATCCCAAATAACAGTTTTTTCCATAATAATAGGAAATTCAAACCAAAAGAGTCTTCAGGAAACTAAAATGGCAGTTCCCTCAGATCCACAGTTTTCTAATCCCAATGTGAAGATAATCACAATGTTTAACACAATGATGTCAAAATTACTTACTTATATAATAGCTCTCTGGACTTCATAAAAATTTCATGTCTAAAAATGAAATGGATAGGAAGGAATACCCAGAAAAGCCCTCAAAATACAATTATGCACCTAATGAATTCAACAAAATGACATCAGGTGGCAATCAATTCACCCTATAGACAATATTTTTGTGCCAGACTAACTGGAACAAAAATCCACATTCCAAGATCCTACCCAATTTCCTCTATCTAAAAGCAACGGGTGGCTGCTACTGAAATCAAGTCTACAAGGAATAGTCACTGAGATCAAACGGGTGGCTGCTACTGAGATCAAAGTCACAAGGAATAGGTTATTTCACCATGTTGCATTATCTAAGTTCCCAAATGAGAGACACTAAATCGTTTTTCAATAAACAGTTCCAAGTTGAATTCCCAAAGCCTCCCAAATTCTAAGGCAATGCTAGAATAGGGCTTGGATCCTAAGGATTTGACTTTCCTAAAATACTCTATAATTCTGAATTCTCTATAATACAGTATATAGGCAGTTAAGCATTGATTATAACAAGCCTGGAAGAGTGAACTAACACCATACAGTAGGAGGTTTTAAAAGCCGCTGGTGAGTCTCTTCTGGATTCAGAAGGCTATGGAGATAGAATCAATAAAAATTTTATGGCAGGAGAGAAGTATGATCAAAACTGTACTTTGTAAAGATTAACGTCATTGGTAAGAAGTGCAAAAGGGTGGGGAACCGGAGGGGAATATACACAAAAGGACAAGAAAATAGTTCACCACAGAGTAATAAGTGTTTTAAATTGCAGTGTACTGGCACTAGGAAAAAAGAGAAGTTTGTGAGTAGAAGAGAAAAAAATGCAAGAGATGAATGGATAGGAGCTTTGTAGCTGACAAAAAGAAAACATGGGTGACTGGGAGAATAGGAGTTTCATTAGCAGAAGTAAATCAGGAAAATATACTTTAAAATATGGAGAGGGAGCTTGGGTCATCTCATCCCATGTTTACATCTGGATATCATCCACATCCAAGTGAATAAACCAGAGAACTGAGGACTGGCAGAACAAACTCCACAACTAAATACATGGAAGCTCTGTCTGAAAGGTTAAGAAGGTCAGAAAGACAGGTGGAGGCTGCCCACAGGAGGGAGGGAGCTGCATGCACAGAGAGGGCAAAGGAACAGATGCTTGCACCATGAAACTCACTTGGGAAAGACCAATCCCCATAAATTTTGGCTTTACAAACCAGAGGAGCTGAACTTCATGACTTTGTAAAATCAGTGGGACTTCGAGCCTGAGCTTTAAAAGTCAGCTGACTCAGCAATGGGCAAGGCAACAAGGCAAGGAATAGCTGGACTGCCACCCTTAAATGGACAACAGCCTCTGCAGAGAGGCAACATAAAAATGGCAGTCTACACGACACCAGAGTCAAATGGGAGACAGATCTGTTCATACTGATTTTCAGACCATGTTGGGAGACTTCTTTGAAAATGAGGTAGCAGTCAGGTGCCATTTTTTCCCCCTAATACATCACAGTGTTCAAACAGAGGTGCCTACGGGAGGTGAGGCTGCACAGCCACTTGTAGCCTAAGCCTAGGCCTTGGCACATTTTGTTAAAGCAGCAAATCCCACCCACTCGCCAGTAACACAGCTGCTGCCTCATTTCCCACCCAGCGGCAGCACCCATCCGCACATCCCCAGACATCACATTTACAGCTGCCACCTCATGCCCAGCCCAGCTGCACTGCAGCACCCAACAGTGCACACCCAGCCATCTTCATGTACACTGCACGCAGCCCCCAGTCACCACAGTGCTAAGGGGATCTGGCAGAAGAGTAGTGGCCCAACACAAATTTTGCTAACACTGCCACCCTGCTACAGAATTCCCCTGCAGGCACAACCCCTCAAAACTGCCCTACGTGGGTCCCACTCACACCACAGAAAACAGGCACACCTCACAAGAGGCAGATGCACTGAAAGGTAAAGTAACTCAGACACAATAGCAGGGTATAAGCAACATACAGAGGATACTCTCCTCAACTGCCAGGTTCTGATCATCAGCGGTCACTGCCCAGCAGGGCACTCCCAGACCTCCTCTTCATAAAGCCACTACTTTCAAGAGCAGAAGACATACCTGATTTTCTTAAGAGACGGGGAAACTGACACAGAGGCAAAAAAAAATTAGGAGAGAAATTCATACTAAATAAGAGATAAGGACAAGGAACAGTCAGAAATCTAAGCAGAACAGATATAAATAATGTGTCTGAAAGATAATTTAAAGCAATGATCATAAGGACCCTCACTGGACTTGAGAAAAAAATGGAAGAATTGAGTGAGACCCTTAACACAGAGATAAGGAATGACATAGCAGAGATAAAGGACTCAATAACTGAAATGAGAAACAAGCCTGAAGGAATAAATAGAAGGGTGAAAGACGCAGAGGATCGAATTAGGGACCTTGAAGACAGTAATGGAAAGTAATCAAGCTGAATAAAGGAAAAAGAATTACACAAAAAGAGAATAGAACTCAGTGACTCCATGCAACATAATAACATTATTTTTACATTTTTTTAAATTTAAATTCTAGTTAATATACAGTGTAGTCCTGGCTTCAGGAGTAGAACCTGGTGATCCATCTCTTACATATGACACCCAGTGCTCATCCCAAAAAGTACCCTCCTTAATGCGCATCACCCTTTTAACCTATCCCTCCACCCATGTCCCCTCTAGCAATCTTAGTTTGCTCTCTGTATTTAAGAGTCTCTTATGGTTTGCCTCCTCTGTTTTTATCATATTTTTCCTTCCCATCACCTATGTTCATCCACTGAGTTTCCCATATGAGTGAAATCATATGATATCTGTCTTTCTCAGCCTAAGTTATTTCAGAAAGCTTCTGTACACTGAAGAAAACAATATAAAAAACTAAAAGACTGCCAATGGAATTTGGTATTTGCAAATGACATATCTGATAAGTTAGTATCCAAAATCTATCAAGAACTTACCAACTCAACACCCAAGAAACATAATAACATTTGTTATTACAGCAGTCCCAAAAGAAAAGAAGAGAGAGGAGGAGTACAATTGTTGGATCATAGGATAGTTCTATTTACAATTTTTTCAGGAACCTCCATACTGTTTCCCAGAGTGGCTGCACCAGTCTGAATTCCCAAAAGCACGGAAAAGGGTCCCTGTTTCTCTGCATCCTCACCAATATCTGTCGTTGCCTGGATTGTTAATTTTAGCAATTCAGACAGGTGTGAGGTGATACCTCATTGTGGTTTTGATTTGTATTTCCCTGACGATGAATGATGTTGAGTATGTTTTCAGGTCTGTTAGCCATATAAATGTCTTCTTTGGAAAAGTGTCTATTCGTGACTTTTGCCTACTTCTTCCCTTGATTATCTGCTTTTTGGGTGTTGAGTTTGATAAGTTCTAATGTATAGACTTTGGATACTACTCCACTATCTGATATGTCATTTGCAAATATCTTCTCCCATTCCATTGGTTGATCTATGTGTCTGTTCTTATGCCAGTACCGTACTGTTTGATGATTACAGCTTTGTAATACAGATTGAAATATGGAATTGTGATGCCTCCAGCTTTGGTTTTCTTTTTCAAGATTGCTTTGGATATTCAGGGTCTTTTCTGGTTCCATACAAATGTTAGGATTGTTTGTTCTAGCTCTGTGAACAATGCTGGTGTTATTTTGACAGGGATTGCATTGAATTTGTAGATTGCTTTGGGTGGTATTGACATTTTAACATTTGCTTTTCCAATCCATGAGCATGGAATGTTTTTCCATTTCTTTGTGTCTTCATCAATTTCCTTCATAAGCTTTCTAAATTTTCAATGCATGGATTTTTCAACCTCTTTGGTTAGGTTTACTCTTAGGTATTTTAAAGTTTTTGGTGCCATTGTAAATGGGACTGATTCTTTGATTTCTCTTTCTGCTGCTTCATTATTGGTGTATAGAAATGCAACTGATATCTGTACACTGATTTTATATCCTGTAATTTTGTTAAATTGAGGGATCAGTTCTAGCAGTTTTTTGGTGGAATCTTTTGGGTTTTCCATATAGAGTATCATATCTTCTGCAAATCCAATTGGGATGTCGTTTATTTCTTTGTGTTGTCTGCTAAGGCTAGAATTTCAAGCACTGTTGAAAAACAGTGGTGACAGTGGACATCCTTGTCGTGTTCCTGACCTTACGGTAAAAAAAAGCTGTTATTCCCCATTGAGGATGATATTAGTGGTAGGTCTTTCATATGTAGCCTTTATGATATTGAGGTATTTTCCCTCTATCCCTAATTTCCCGAGAGTTTTTATCAAGAAAAGATACTGTATCTGCTCAGATGCTTTTTCTATATCTATTGAGAAGATCATGTGGTTCTTATCCTTCCTTTTATTAATGTGATGTATCACAATGATTGATTTGTGGATACTGAACCAACCCAGCATACTAGGAATAAATCACACATGATTGTGGTGAATACTTCTTTTAATGTATTGTTGGACCCAGTTTGCTAGTATCTTTTTGAAAATTTTTACTTCTATGTTCATTAGGGAAACTGGTCTGTACTTCTTTTTAGCAGGGTCTTTGCCTGGTTTTAGAACCAAGGTAATCCTGGTATCATGGAATGAGTTTGGAAGTTTTCCTTCCATTTTGATATTTTGGAACAGTTTCAAAAGAACAGGTATTGAGACTTGGGACTGGAAGGACCATTGGAGGTCATACGCCCTGAGGCTGCACCCAATCCCTGAGGTTAAGAGCTAGAGCTGGCAAGATGGTAAAGAAGTGGGGAGTTCCATACATCCCACCTGCATCTCTCAAACAAAGAAGGGCTGAAGTCAAAGGACTCTGAACTGCAAGAGTCTGGGAGGAAAAGAGACATAGTCCACTAAGAAGATAGCTTCATAGGTGCATGATTGCAAACCAGGGAAGATAAAAATGGGCCATGACAAAGAGGCACAGAGGGAAGGGAGTCCCTTCTGTAGAGAGACAAAAGGAAGAGAAAGAGCAGTTGGGGAATTATAGAACTGTCCCTGAAGAAGAGAAAAACCTTGGCCTGAGACAGAGAGGGATACTATCATCCTATATCTAACTGCAGGGTTTTCAGAAAGAGTTCCCATCTCTAACTGCAGAGCTTTCTTTGGACTGGGTGCCCCAGTCCCAGAAATTCCCTCCAGGATAGACGGTATGCAAGAGACACAGTCAGCATCAGAAGGAACGAGTCCCCTGTGCAGTCCCCTGCTCAGAAGTACCCTGAGTCCCAGAAGCTCCTTCTTGGATAGACAGTATGCAAGGGATGCAGTCAGCATCAGGAGGAACCAGTCCCCTGCTCAGACCTCTGCTAGGAAGTGCCTCGGGTTGCAGGATTACATTTCAGCAGTATCAATAATATGCAGGGAGTAATAACATGAAATGCAGCTGGGTGTGGGACATAGAACACAGCTCACCTTGGCTGTTCCTGGGTTACAGTAAGATCGGACCAAAAGGAATGATCTGGAACACTTAATTCAAGTAGGGACTGGGGGACTGCAATTTTTCTCCCCACAACCACCAAAATGGGGCCTCAGGGAGCAGCCTACCGGTAGGACCCACAGTGGAGGCGAGACCCACTGACACCAAGTCACACTCATCTGTGCTAGGTAACTGGTTTGTTTTTCTGTTTGTTTGGTTTTTTTTTTTTTTTAACCAGAGCCCGAATAGATGCTGCAGAAACAGACAGCCCCTTCCCCAAAAACAGCAATGATGCATTGCCATAATTAACTCTAGGTCAATTCTTGGTATTCAGATTATTCTCCCTTATCTCATTCTTATCTCTCCCCTCCTGTGGACTGGTTTTTCTGGTTATAGAGCTGCTTAAACAGGCATAATTAATCCATTCTCTTGAAGCGTGTTCTACACCTCCTTCTTTACCTTTCGCTGTCTCTGAAATAATCAGAATATACAGTTACCCAGAGTAACACTATCCTCATTTTTTTTCTCCTCACCTCCTGAGGTATTCTCCTTTTTCTCGATCTAAATTAAGCCTTTTAGTCTCTGCCTGGTCAATGTTCGATTTGTCTGACTCTCCACCCCTGTCATTTCTCTCTTTGTGTATGTTCCTCCATCAGCACTGCCTCCACCTTGCTCTTTATCTGTGGTGGGATTTCTGATTTTAGGCTTTTAGGCTGTCCTTTATCTTTTGTTGTGTTGTTTTTGTGGGTTTCTTTTTTCAGTTTCTTTTTTGATTTGTTTGTGTTTGCGTGCTTTTGTTCCCTGTGTGTTTGTCTGTCTGTTTTCCCCTCCAGGGCTACCTCAAGAAACAAGCCAAAGTACACATAGTAGAGAGTCCCAAATATCACTATGAGTAGGGAAATAAAATAACCGAAGTCACAACAAGAGAGACCAAGGGACGTCATTAAAAGAATACTTCCTGGGAGGAGCCAAGATGGCAGAGAGGAAGGGAGCTCTGTAAACTTCGTCTGCCCCATCTATTGAACTAAGGACACTACTCCCATCTGCAAGAGCAGAAGGAGAAAAATAGACTCCAGAAAGAAGACAACCTCAAAGATGCCTGAGTGAGTGAGTGTGACCTGGGGAGATTGGAAAATGGCCAGCCCGAGAGGGGCAGGGAAGGTGGGAGCCCCAACGCAACATGTGGAAAGCAAGCGGAGCCTCTGAGAGACAAAGGGAAGAGAAAGAGAAACTGAACACGCTGATAGTACTGTCTCTAGAGAAGAGATAAAGAACATTTAACCCCACATCGAGAGAAAAACTCTCACTCCATATATAACTGCTGGGTAGCCCAAATACCAAACCCAGGTGGCACAAGGGAAAAAACAGCCTCCACCCCCGTGCCATCCCTGCGAATCCCGGGCCAGCGCAAAGAGAAACTTATCCCATCCCCTATGCGATCACGATCCCGCCTGGGGGCTGGGAGTTGGCTGGTGGCGTCTATGACGGCGTGCACTTCTCCTCCTGCAGCGCACCTCACCACTGGCAGTAGCAGCACAAATCCCTGCCTGCACCAAGAGAAACTGCTCCCTCCCCCTACAAGATCCCAGCTAAGAAGCCATCCGCCAGAGCAAGTACATCTCATCTGTGGTAGCATAAAAGTGCATGGACTACGATTTTGAAACGGGGTGGGACTGGAAAATACACCTTGGCTCAGCTGCAGAACAAGAAGATCGGACTCATTAGAGTGGCCTGCACTGCTTAGTTCCAGCGGAGCTTGGGCTCCACCATCCATCCTCCACAACAACCATGGTGGAGCCTCCAAGAACAGCCAACGAGACCTAGCCCTACTTATATCAAACAAACTGGACTTTAAAGTAAAGGCAATAACAAGAGATGAAGAAGGATATTAAATAATAATTACAGGTTCTCTCCATCAGGAAGACCTAACAATTATAAACATCTATGCGCCAAATTTGGGAGTACCCAAATACATAAAACAATCACAGGCAGAAACAATCTTATTGATAAGAATGTGGTAATTTCAGGGAACTTTAATACTCCACTGACAGCAATGGATAGATCAACCAGACAGAATATCCCTAAAGAAACAAAGGACCTGAACGACACATTGGAACAGATGGAACTGATAGATATATTTAGAACTCAGCATCCTGAAGTTAGGAAATTCACCTTCTTTTCGAGTACACGTAGCACATTCTCCAAGACTGATCACATACTGGGGCATAAAACAGCCCTCCATAAGTAAAAACGAATAGAGATCACACCATGCACACTTTCAGATCACAATGCTATGAAACTTGAAATCAACCACAGGAAAAAATCTGGAAAACCTCCAAAAATGTGGAGGTTAAAAACCACCCTACTAAAGAATGATTGGGCTAATCAGGCAATTAGAGAAGAAATTTAAAAATATATGGAAACAAATGAAAACGAAAATACAACAATCCAAAAACATCTGGGATGCAGAAAAGGCAGTTCTAAGAGAAAAATATATTGCAATCCAGGCCAATCTCAACAAACTAGAAAAGGCGCAAATACAAAACATAACAGAGAACCTACTGGAACTAGAAAGGGAGCATCAAGAAAACCCCAAACCCAGCAGAAGAAAAGAAATAATAAATATCAGATCAGATATAAACAATATAGAATCAAAAAAAAAAAAAAAACGTTGAGCAGATCAATGAAACCAAGAGTTGGTTCTTTGAAAAATAAATAAAATTGATAAACCTCTAGCCAGGCTCCTCAGAAAGAAAAGAGAGAGCACCAGATAGACAAAATCATGAATGAAAAAGGATTTATTACAACCAATTCCTTAGAAATACAAGCAATCATCAGAACTTACTATTAAAAATTATATGCCAACAAACTGGACAACATAGAGCAATGGACAAATTCCTAAATGCACATGCACTGCCAAAATTCAAACGGGAAGAAATAGAAAGTATGAATAGACCAATAACCAGTGAAGAAATCGAATCCGATACAAAAAATCTCCCAATGAATAAGAGCCCAGGGCCAGATGGCTTCCGGGGAATTCTACCAGACATTTAAAGTAGAACTAATCCCCATTCTTCTCAAACTATTCCAAAAAATAGAAATTAGAAGGAAAACTTCGAAACTCACTCTACGAAGCCAGCATCACCTTGATACCCAAACCAGACAGAGACCCAGCCAAAAAAGAGAACTACAGACCAATATCCTTAATGAATACAGATGCAAAAATACTCAACAAGATACTAGCAAATCGAATTCAACAGCATATAAAAAAAAATTATCCATGATGATCAAGTGGGATTCATTCCTGGGTTACAGGGCTGGTTCAATACTTGCAAATCCATCAGTGTGATACATCACATTAACAAAAGAGAAGATAAAAACCATATGATCCTGTTGATAGATGCAGAAAAAGCATTTGACAAAACACAGCCCCCTTCTTAATAAAAACCCTTGAGAAAGCCATATAGAAGGAACTTACCTAAACATTATTAAAGCAGATTATAAAATGCCCACCGCTAATATCATCCTCAATGGGGAAAAACTGAGAGCTTTCCCCCTGAGATCAGGAACACGACCGGGGTGTCCACTCTCACCACTGTTGTTTAACATAGTGCTGGAAGTCCTAGCATCAGCAATCAGACAACAAAAGGAAATAAAGGCATCAGAACTGGCAAAGAAAAAGTCAAACTTTCACTTTTCGCAGGTCACATGATACTCTACATGGAAAACCCAGCAGACTCCACCAGTAGTCTTCTAGAACTGATCCATGAATTCAGTAAGGTTTCAGGGTACAAAATCAATGTTCAGAAATCAGTTGCATTCCTATACACCAATCATGAAGCAACAGAAAAAGAAATCAAGAAACTGATCCCATTCACAACTTCATGAAAAAACAATAAAATACCTAGGAGTAAACCTAACCAAAGACATAAAAGACCTATATGATGGAAACTATAGAAAACATATGAAAGAGACTGAAGAAGACACCAAGAAATGGAAAAACATTCCATGCTCTTGGATCGGAAGAATAAACATTGTGAAAATGTCATTACTACCCAAAGAAATCTACACATTCAGTGCAGTCCCCGTCAAAATTGCACCAGCATTCTTCTCAAAGCTAGAACTATCCTCAAATTTGTACAGAACCACAAAAGACCCCAAATAGCCAAAGTAATATTGAAGAGAAAACCAAAACGGGAGGCATCACAATCCCAGACTTTAGCCTCCACTACAAAGCTGTCATCATCAAGACAGTATGGTATTGGCACAAAAACAGACACATAGACCAACGGAATAGAATAGAGAGCCCAGAACTGGGCCCACAAATGTACGGCCAATTAATTTTTGTCAAAGCAGGATAGAGTATCTGATGGAAAAAAGACTGCCTCTTTAGCCGGTGGTGCTGGGAGAACTGGACAGCAACATGCAGAAGAATGAAGCTAGACCACTTTCTTACACCATACACAAAAATTAACTCAAAATGGCTGAAGGACCTGAATGTGAGACAGAAAACCATCAAAACCCTCGAGGAGAAAGTAGGAAACAACCTCCTTGACCTCAACCGCAGCCATTTCCTACTCGACACATCCCCAAAGGCAAGCGAAATGAAAGCAAAACTGAACTATTGGGACCTCATCAAGATAAAAAGCTTCTGCACTGCATAGGAAACAATCAAGAAAACAAATAGGCAACTGACAAAATGGGAAAAGACAGTTGCAAATGACATATCAGATAAAGGGCTAGTATCCAAAATCTATAAGGAACTCACCAAACTCCACACCCAAGAAACAAATAACCCAGTGAAGAAATGAGCAGAGCACATAAACAGACACTTCTCCAAAGAGGACATCCAGATGGCCTACAGGCACATGAAACCATACTCAACATCACTAATCATCAGGGAAATACAAATCAAAACCACACTGAGATACCACCTCGCGCCAGTCAGAGTAGCTAAAATGAACAAATCAAGAGACTGTAGATGCTGGTGAGGGTGTGGAGAGATGGGCACCCTCTTACACTGTTGGTGGGAATGTAAACTGGTGCAGCTGCTCTGGAAAACAGTGTGGAGGTTCCTCAAAAAATTAGCAAAAGAACTCCCCTATGACCCAGCAATAGCACTGCTAGGGATTTACCCAAGGGATACAGAAGTGCTGATGCATAGGAGCACATGTACCCCAATGTTCATAGCAGCACTGTCAACAATAGCCAAATCATGGAAAGAGCCTAAATGTCCATCACCTGATGAATGGATCAAGAAGATGTATATATATACAATGGAGTACAATATGGCAATGAGAAAGAATGACATATGGCCATTTGTAGGAAAGTGGATGGACCTTGAGGGTGTCATGCTAAGCGAAATAAGTCAGGCAGAGAAGGATAGATACCATATGTTTGCATTCATAGGTCTAACAGGAGAGACCTGGTAGGGGACCATGGGGAGAGGAAGGGAGAAAGAGAGCGGAGAAGAGTGAGGGACACAGATCAAGGGAGACTACTGAATACTGAAGATGAACCATGGACTGAAAGGGGAGGGGGAGGGAGGGAGGGAGGGAGTGATGGTCATGGTGGGGGGCACCTGTGGGGAGAAGCACGTGGTGTTATATGGAAACCAATTTGACAATAAACTATTATAAAAAAAAAAAAAAAGAAAAAGAAGAAGATGTGGTATATATATACAATGGAGTATTACATGGCAATGAGAAAAAATGAAATATGGCCATTTGTAGCAAAGTGACCTCGAGGGTGTCATGCTAAGCGAAATAAGTCAGGCAGAGAAGGGCAGATACCATATGTTTGCACTCATAGGTCTAACAGGAGAACAGGAGAAACCTAATGGAGGACCAGGGGGAGGGGAAGAGGGAAAGAGAGTTGGGGAGAGAGAGGGACGCAAAACCTGAGAGACTACTGAATACTGAAAACGAACCGAGGATTGAAGGCGACAGGGGAGGGGGAAAAGAGGTGGTGGTGATGGACGAGGGCACTTGTAGGGAAGAGGACAGGGTATTATATAGAAACCAATTTGACAATAAACTATTTAAAAAATAAAATAAAAAATTAAGTTAAATTTAAAAAAAATACTTCGTGAATGGACAGGCCCTGAACAGTTAATGAGCCTCCCTTAATATACCAGTACTCACAGGTACGGAGCACACAACAAGCTTATAAAACTGACAAGAGACAGAAAGGTAGCCAAAGTGATGAAATGACAAATATGTCTTCAAAAGATATTCCAGAAAGAAATGACAGCTAAAGAATTGGTCAAAACAGATATAAGCAACATAACTGACCAAGAATTTAGAACAATATTCATAAAACTAATTGCTCAGCTTGAAAAAGGAATAGAAGACATCAAAGATGCTATTGCTACAAAGATTATGGATCTTAAAAATAGTTATAATGAATTAAAAAATGCTATAGATGAGATGCATAATAAAATGGAGGCAGCCACTGGCTGGATTGAAGAGGCAGAAAGGAGAATCGGTGAGGTAGAAGATAAAATTATAGAAAAAGAGGAAGCCAACAAAAAGAGAGACAGATACAGAAGCACAAAAGAATTCGAGAACTGAGTGATGCAATCAAATGAGACAATATCCGTATCATGGAAATTCCAGAAGAAGAGAGAAAAAAAGGGGCTGAAGGGGTATGGGAACAAAATATACCTGAAAACATCCCCAATCTGGGGAAGGAACAGATAGTGAAATCCAAGAGGCACAGAGAACTACCTACTGATATAAGTAACGTGAATCAATCTTCAGCACGATATATCATAGAGATACTGTCAAAACATAAGGATAAAGAGAGAATTGTAAAAGCAGCTAGTGACAAAAGGGCCCTAACATACAAAGGGAGACCAAGTAGAGTAGTTGCAGACCTATCTACTGAAACGTGGCAGGCCAGAAAGGAATGGCAGGAAATCTTCAATGTGATGAACAGGAAAAATATGCAGCTAAGAATCCTTTATCCAGCAAGCCTGTCATTCAAAATAGAAGGAGAGATAAAGATGTTCCCAAACAAACAAAAATTAAAGGAATTCATCATCACTAAACCAACCCTACAAGAAATCCTATGAAGGACTCTACGAGGGAAATGTTGCAAGGAAAACAAAATCCTAAGGACACCACCATAAGCATGAATCCTACAGAGAACACACTGACTCTAAACCCATATTTTTCAATATTAACACTGAATGTAAATGCACTAAAAGCTCCAAGCAAAAGTTTTATCAGAAGGGATAAAAAAAAAAATCCATCTATTTGCTGTCTACAAGAGACTCATCTTAGACCTGAGGAAACCTTCAGATTGAAAGAGAGGGGATGGAGAAATATCTATCATGCTACTGGAAGTCAAAATAAAGCTGAGGTAGCCATACTTACATTGGACAACTGGACATTAAAGTTAATGCAGTAACAAGAGATGAAGAAAGGCATTATATAATAATTACAGGGTCTATCCATCAGGAAGAGCTAAAAGTTATGAATGTCTTTGCACCAAATTTGAGAGCATCCAAATTCATAAAACAATCACAAACATAAGCAATCCTATTGATAAGAATGTGCTAATTGCAGGCAAGTTTAATATTCCACTTACAGCAATGGATGGATCAACTTGACAGAAAATCACTAAGGAAACAATGGACCGGAATGATACATTGGACTGAATAGATTTGACAGGTACATTTAGAACTCTACATCCTGAGGCTATGGAATTCACTGTCTTCTGGAGTGTACAAGGTACATTCTCCAAGATAGTTCACATACTAAGTCATAAAGCAGCCCTCAAGAAATATAAAAAAATTGAGAACACACTATGCACACTTTCAGATCACAATGCTATGAAATTTGAAATCAATCACAGGAAAAAGACTGGAAAACCTCCAAAAACATGGAGGTTAAAGAACACCCTACTAAAGAATGAATGGACCAACCAGGCAATTAGAGAAGAAATTTAAAAATATATGGAAACAAATGAAAATGAAAATACAACAATCCATACTCTATGGGACACAGCAAAGGCAGCCCTAAGAGGAAAGTACATTGAACTCCAGGCCTATTTCAAAAAAACAGAAAAAGCGCAAATACAAAATCTAACAAAGCATCTAAAGGAAGTAGGAGAGCAGCAAGAGTACCCCCAAACCCAGCAGAAGAGAAATAATAAAGATCAGGACATAAATAAACAATATAGAATCAAAAAAAATAAAAGAAAAACCAGTTGAGCATATCAATGAAACCAAGAGTCGGTTTTTTGAAAAAATAAACAAAATTGATAAACCTCTAGCTAGGCTCCTCAGAAAGAAAAGAGAGAACACCCAAATAGACAAAATCAAAAATGAAATTGGATCTATTACAATCAATCCCTCAGAAATACAAGCAATTATCAGGGAATACTATGAAAAATTATATGCCAACAAACTGGACAACCTAGAAGAAATGGACGAATTCCTAAACACACATGCACGCACTATCAAAATTCAAATGGGAAGAGCAGAAAGCCTGAACAGACCTATAATCAGTGAAGAAACTTAATCAGTTATCAAATATCTCCCAGTGATAAGAGCCCTGGGCCAGATGGGTTCCCTGTGGAATTCTACCAGACATTTATTTATTTACTTATTTTAATAACAGTTTATTGTCAAATTGGTTTTCATATAACACTCAGTGCTTCTCCCCACAAGTGCCCACCTGTGACCATCACTCCCTTTTTCCTCTCCCCCTCCCCCTTCAGCCCTCGGGTCGTTTTCAGTATTCAATAGTCTCTGATGGTTTGTGTCCATCTCTCTCTCCAATTCTCGTTCCCCCTTCCCCTCCCTATGGTCCTCTGTTAGGTTTCCCCTCTACCAGACATTTAAAGCAGAGTTAATACTCATTCTTCTCAAGCTATTCCAAAAATAGAAATAGAAGGAAAGCTTCCAGACTCATTCTATGAAGCCAGCATCACTTTGATTCCCAAACCAGACAAAGACCCAGCAAAAAAAGAGAACTGCAGGCCAATATCCTTGATGAAACAGATGCGAAAATACTCAACAAGATACTTGCAAATTGAATTCAACAGCATATAAAAAGAATTATCCATCATGATCAAGTGGGATTCATTCCTAGGTTACAGGGCCGGTTCAGTGTTCGCAAATCAATCGATGTGATACATCACATTAACCAAAGAAAAGATAAAAACCATACAATCCTGTCAATAGATGCAGAAAAAGCATTTGACAAAATACGACATCCCTTCTTAATAAAAACCCTCGAGAAAGTCGGGATAGAAGTAACTTACCTAAACACTACAAAAGCCATTTATGAAAAACCCACAGCTAGTGTCATCCTCAATGGGGAAAAACAGAGCTTTCCCCCTTGTGCTTCTGAGATCAGAAGCACAACAGGGGTGTCCACTTTCACCACTGTTGTGTAACATAGTGCTGGAAGTCCTAGCATCAGCAATCAGACAACAAAAAATAAAATAAAATAAAATAAAATAAAATAAAATAAAAGGCATCAGAATTGGCAAAGAAGAAGTCAAACGTTCACTTTTCACAGATCACGTGATACTCTACATGGAAAACCCAACAGACTCCACCAGAAGTCTATTAGAACTGATCCATGAATTCAGCAAAGTCACAGGGTACAAAACCAACATACATAAATAGGTTGCATTTTTATAAACTGATAATAAAGCAACAGAAAGAGATTCAAGAAACTGATCCCATTCACAATTGCCAAAAAAAACCATAAAATACTTAGGAATAAACCTAACCAAAGATGTAAAGATCCGTATGATGAAAACTACAGAAAACTTATGAAGGAAATTAAAGGTAACACAAAGAAATGGAAAAACATTCCATACTTGTGGAACAGAAGAATAAACATTCTGAAAATGTCATTATTACCCAAAGCAATCTACACATTCACTAATCCCAATGAAAACTGCACTAGCATTCTTCTCAAAGCTAGAATACACAACCCTAAAATTTGTAAAACACACACACACACACACACACACACACACACACACAAGACCCCAAATGGCCAAAGTCATATTGAAGAAGAAAACCAAAATGGGAGGCATCACAATCCCAGACGTTAGCCTCTAGTACAGAGCTGTAATCATCAAGACACCATGGTTTTGGCACAAAAACAGACACAAAGACCAATGGAATACGGAACCCAGAATTGGACCCACAAGTATATGGCCAATTAATCTTTGACAAAGCAGGAAAGAGTATCCAATGGGAAAAATCCTTTTTAACAGGTGGTGCTGGGAGAACTGGACAGCAACATGCAGAAGAATGAAATTAGATCACTGTCTTACACCATACACACACACAAAAAAAACCTCAAAATGGATGAAGAACCTGCATGTGAGACAGGAAACCATCAAAACCCTAGAGAAGAAAGCAGGAAACAACCTCCTTGACCCCAGCTGCAGCAGTTTCTTACTTGACACATCTCCAAAAGCAAGAAAATCAAGAGCAAAAATGAACTATTGGGACCTCATCAAGATAAAAAGCTTCTGCACTGCAAAGGAAACAATCAAGAAAACAGATAGTCAACCAATGGAATGGGAAAAGATAGTTGCAAATGACATATTGGATAAAGGGCTAGTATCCAAAATCTACAAGAAACTCACCAAACTCCACACCCAAAAAACAAATAACCCAGTGAACAAATGGGCAGAAGACATGAATAGACACTTGTCCAAAGAGGACATCCAGATGGCAAACAGACACATGAACAATGCTCAGCAGCACTCATCATCAGGGAAATACAAATCAAAGGCACACTGAGATACCACCTCACACCAGTCAGAGTGGCTAAAATGAACAAATAGGAGACTATAGACGCTGGCAAGGATGTGGAGAAACGGGCACCCTACTACACTGTTGGTGGGAATGTCAACTAATGCAGCCCCTCTGGAAAACAGTGTGGAAGTTCCTCAAAAAAATTAACAATGGAACTCCCCTTTGACCCAGCAACAGCACTGCTAGGAATTTACCCAAGGGATACAGAAGTGCTGATGCATAGGGGCACATGTACCCCAATATTTATAGCGGCACTTTCTACAATAGCCAAATCATGGAAAGAGCCTAAGTGACCATCAACTGATGAATGGATCAAGAAGATGTGGTTTATATATATAATCAAATAATATAAGGCAATGAGAAAGAATGAAATCTGGTCATTTGTAGTAACATGAATGGAACTTGACGTTGTTATGCTAAGCAAAATAAGTCAGACAGAGAAGGACAGATACCATTATGTTTTCACTCATAAGTGGAATAGGAGAAACTTAACAGAGGACTGTGGGGGAATAGAAAAGGAAAAAATAAGTAAAGGGAGGGAGGGAAGATAATCATAAGAGACATTTTTTTTACATTTTTTTAATGTTTATTTTTCAAGAGTGAGAGACTGTGAGTGGGGAAGGGGCAGAGAGAGGGAGGGAGACACAGAATCGGAAGCTGGCTCCATGCTCTGAGCTGTCATACTTGAACTCACAAACTGCGAGGTTATGACCTGAACTGAAGTCAGATGTTTAATTGACTGAGCCACCCAGGTGCCCCTGGAGAGTCTTAAATACTGAAAACAAACTGAGGGTTGATGGGGGTGGAGGGGAGGGGAAAATGGGTGATGGGCATGGAGGAGGGCACTTGTTGGGATGAGCACTGGGTGTTACATGGAAACCGACTTGACAATAAACTAAAAAAAAAAAAAAAAAAGAAAAGAAAAGAAAAAAGAAAATAAGATAAAATAAAATAAAATAAAAAACAGGTATTAACTCTTCTATACATGTTTGGTATAATTCCACTGGAAAGCCATCTAGCCCTGGATACTAGTTTTTTGGCGAGATTTTTAATTACAGATACAATTTTTCACTGGTTATGGGTCTGTTCAAATTTTCTATTTCTTCCTGCTTTAGTTTTGGTAGTTTATATGTTCCTAGGAATTTGTCCATTTCTTCCAGATTGCCCAGAATGTTGGTCTATAATTGCTCACATTATTCTCTTAATATTGTTTGTATTTCTGCAGTGTTGGTTGTGATCTCGCCTCTTTCAGTCGTGATTTTTTATATTTGGGTCCTTTCCTTTTTCTTTTTGATCAAAAGGTGGTTTATCAATTTTGTAAATTGTTTCAAAGAACCAGCTCCTGGTTTCACTAATCTGTTCTGGTTTGTTTGGTTTTTTTTGATATCACTGATTTCTGCTCTAATCTTTATTATTTCCCTTCTTCTGTTGGTTTGGGGCTTTATTTGGTGTTCTTTTTCCAGCTCTTTTAGGTATAAGGTTAGGTTGTGTATTTGAGACCTTTCCCTCTTTGGAGGCCTGGGTTGCTGTATATTTCAGTCTTATGACCATCTCTGGGATTCCAGAGGTTTGCGGTTGTCGTGTTTTCATTTTCACTGGCTTCCATGTACTTTTAAATTTGCTCTTTAATTTTTTGGTTAACCCATTCATTTTTTAGTATGATGTTATTTAATTTCCAAGTGCTCATTTTCTTTCCAAATTTGTTCTTGTGATTGATTTTGATTTCATGGAACTGTAGTCTGAAAATATGCATGGCATGACCTTGATCTTTTTGTACTTGTTGATGGCTGATTTGTGACCCAGTATGTGATCTATTCTGGAGAATGTTCCATATGCACTTGAGAAGAATGTGTATTCTGCTGCTTTAGGATGAAATGTTGTGAATATATGTGTTAAGTCCATCTGGTCCAGTGTGTCTTTCAGAGCCATTGTTTCCTTGTTGATTTTCTGCTTACATAATCTGTCCTTGCTGTAAGTGGGATGTTGAAGTCCCCTTCTATTATGGTATTATTACCAACGAGTTTCTTTATGTTTGTGATCAATTGATATATCCTTGTGTTCTCCCACATTGAGGTCATAAATATTTACAATAGATCTTAGTGGATAGACTTCCTTAATTATGATACAATGCTCTTCTTCAACTCTTGCTACAGTTTTTATTTTTAAAGTCTAGTTTGTCTGATGTAAGTATAATTACTCCATTTTTTTTTTGATGACCATTTGCATGATAGATGGTTCTCCATCCGCTTACTTTCAACCTGCAGGTCTAAAGTGGGTCTCTTGTAAACAGCATATAGACGGGTCTCATTTTCTTATCCATTCTGATACCGTATGTCTTTTAAGTGGAATGCTTAGTCAATTGACATGTAGAGTGAGTACTGAAAGATATGAATTTAACACCACTGTATTGCCTGTAGAGCTGGTGTTTCTGGTGATGTTCTTTGGCCCTTTCTAGTCTGTGTTGCTTTTGGTCTCTTTTGTTTTCTTTTGTTATTTTCTTCAATCAAAGTGTCCCCCTTAAAATTCCTGCAGGGCTGGTTTAGTGGTCACGAACTCCTTTAGTTTTTGTCTGGGACTCTTTTTTTTTTTTAAATATAATTGATTATTATCAAATTGGTTTCTATACTCTCTCTCTCTCCTTCTATTCTGAATGACAACCTTGCTGGATAAAAAATTCTTGGCTGCATATTTTTCCAATTAAGCACGTTGAATATATCTTGCCACTCCTTTCTGGCCTGCCAAGTGTCTGTGGATAGGTCTGCTGTGAACCTAATTTGTCTTCCCTTATAGGTTAGGGACTCTTTTTCCTTTGCTGGTTTCATAATTCTTTTCTTATCTGTGTATTTTGTGAATCTGACTTAGATATGCCTTGGTGATGGTTGGTTTTTACTGAATCTAATGGGCGTTCTCTGTGCTTTTTGGATTTTAATGTCTGTGTCCCTCCCTAGATTAGGAATGTTTTCTGCTATAATTTGCTCACATAAACCTTCTGCCCCTTTTTATCTCGTTTCATCTCCTGAGACTCCTATGATTCAGATGTTATCCCTTTTTAATATGTCACTGAGTTCTCTAAGTCTTGTATCATGATCTTTTGCCTTTGCATCCCTCCTTTTTGTTGTTTCATTTTTCTCTATAATTTTACCTTCTAAATCGCTGACTGACTGTCCTACTTTGTCCATTCTTGCTATTGTAGCATCCATGAGACTGCATCTCAGATATGGCATTTTTCATTTCGTCCTAAATTTTCTTTAATGTCCACAGAAAAGTATTCTATCCTTTTGTCAACCCGAGCTAGAATTCTTATTATCATGCTTCTAAATTCTAGTTCAGATGTCTTGCTTATATCTGTGTTGATTAAGTCCCTGGCTATCATTTCTTCCTCCTCTTTCTTTTGGGGTGAATTCCTTCATTTTGTCATTTTGGAGGAAGATAAATATTAATAAAATAACAAATTAAAGTCAAAAAATTAAAATCAACACAAAAAATCAAATAAAGAAAGCTAATCCTAGATGTCTTTTGGTTTGATTATTGAAAGAAGCTTGAAAAAATAGAGAAAAAAGGGAAAGGAAAGAAAAAACAAAGTTAATAAATTTTAAAATTAAAAGACATTTGATATAATAGAATAAAATGAACTAAAAAATGAAATAGAATAAAAAAATTTAATTAAAAATAAGGTATAAATAAATAAATAAGTGAAAATAAATTTTTCTCATTCTCCCAAGTACTATGGCTCAAGTTACACAGATTGTTGTGTTAATCTTCAAATCAACTTCGTAGGTGTTTAAAATAGTTTGGTGCTGATCTGGCTGCATTTCAGGATGAGACAAGTTCAGGGTCTCCATGATGCTCTGCCGTATTAACTCCCTACTTTGAGAAAATAGACTTTAATACAAGGACCATAAGAAGAGACAAAGAAAGATGCCATATATTAAAAAGTACGATTGAGGAGCGCCTGACTGGCTCACCCAATTAAGCGTTCAACTTCAGCTCAGGTCATGATCTCACAGTCCATGAGTTTGAGTCCTGCATCAGGTTCTGTGCTGACAACTCAAGATTCTGTGTCTCCCTCTCTCTCTCACCCTCCCTCACTCACACTCTGTCAAAAATAAAAACTTTTTTAAATAAAAAATAATAAAAAGTACAATCCGACAAGAACATATAATTGTAAATACTTATACACCCAATATAAGAGTCCCCAAAAACAGTGAATGACAAAAATAAAGGGATTAATCAATAATAATATAATAATAGTAGGGAACTTTAATGCCCCTCTTACATCAATGGACAGATCATCTAAACCAAAATCAACAACAAAACATGGCTTTGAATGACACACTGAACCAGATGGAGTTAATAGATATATTCATAACACTCCATCCTAAAACAGCAAAATACACATTGTTTAGAAGTGCACATGGAGCGTTCTGCAGAAAGATCATATAGCCCAAAAAACTAGCCTCCAAAAATTAAGAAGATCAATGTCATGCCACGCATCTTTTTTGACCACAACACTATGAAACTAGAAGTCAACCACAAGAAAAAACTTGGAAAGAGCACAAATACATGGAGGGTAAATAACATGCTACTAAGAATAAATGGAAATAAAAGAAGAAATTAAAAAGTACATGAAAACAAAGCAAAATAAAAACACAATGGTCTAAAACCTCTGAGATGCAGCAAAAACAGTTCTAAGAAGGAAGTTTATAGCCATATGGGCCTATCTCAAGAAGCAAGAAAAATATCAAATAAACCTAACCTGACACCCTAAAGAAACTAGATAAAGAACAACAAACAAAACCTAAAACCTACAGAAGGAAGGAAATATAAAGAGTAGAGGAGAGATAAATGATATAGAAACTAAAATAAATAAATAAATAAATAAATAAATAAATAAAATAGAACACATCAATGAAACCAGGGGCTGGTTATTTGAAAACATCAAGAAAACCGATAAACCTCTAGCCAGATTTATCAAGAAAAAAGAGAAAGGACTAAAATAAATTAAGTCACAAATAAGGAAGGAGAAATAACAACCAACACCACAGAAATACAAACAATTGTAAGAGAATATTATGAAAAACTATATGCCAACAAATTGGACAACCTAGAAAAAAATGGATAAATTCCGAAAAACATAAACTACCAAAACTGAAATAGGAAGAAATAAAAAATTTCAAAAGACCAATAATCTGCAAATAAACTGAATCAGTAATCAAAACTCCCTATAACAAAAGTCCAGGACCAGATGGCTTCACAGGTAAAATATACCAAAATTTAAAGAATAATTAATACCTATTCTTCTGATGTACAAGATTGTGGGGGGTGGGGGGGGGTTGGAGAGTTAAGAGAGTAGAGGAGTAGAGAGACCCTATATTGTCTCATCCATCAAACATAGCTAGAGAGTTAACAAATCATTCTGAACACCCCAGAAAAAATTGGAAGTCTGACAGAACAAAAACTCAAAATCTACAAGTACAAAACAACCACCACTTTTTGGAAGGTAGGAGGTATGGGAGAGTAAACTTGGGTGGGACAAAGCTGCATGTATGCAGCAGGGAGAGAGCCTCCTTATGGAGGCTATCACAAAGTATTGTAAGTAGCAAAGCACAAAATCTGAACTTTTAGAAGTCGGCTATGGTGGGGGATGTGTCTGGTTTAAAGGTGTTCAGATGGTAAGTAAAGTGGGGAGGAATCCCAGGAGTGCCAGTGTGGTCTGAGGATATCCTGGGTCATAAGAAGGACAGGTGGAGTCAAAGTGCTGTGCTGGTTCCAGGCATAGGAGCAGGTAACTGGAGCTGAGGGCAGCAAGCAGGGATTCTGGCTTACTGCTCTATTTTGACATAACTCTGAACTGCTGCCCTAGGTGAGGCTGCTTTCCTCCCACTGGACCCTCCCCCAAAGGAAAAAAGCAGGTCTGAGCTGTGAGGGTCCCTAAAATTTGGAGTTTTGAAACTCAGTAATGCATCAGAGATTAAAAAAAAAAAAAAAAAAAAAAGATTTGACACAGGGTAAACAGAGGGTTCTGACAGAAACAGAAGACATAAAAGGGGTGACTGAATGCTCTTCTGTTAGGGTTCCTGAATAGTAGGGGGCATGATCTTTCAGCTACAAGACTACAGAGCAGGGCGCTGCAATATTCATGCCACCCATCAGTCCTGACACCTTCAGGAGCATAACAGTGACATCTAGAATAGGCCAGAGATGCTTATATCAAGCCCCACTCCTTTGTGCCCTGGAGGGCATTTCCACTGAAAAAAATCAGCCTGAGAATCAGCGCAGCAGACCCATCCTTCAGAAAACCAGCACAAAACCCCAGCTTACACTAAGTACACTGATCACAGAGTGCTACAATGCTTCACCCTTAGGAGTGATAGGATCTAGCTTCCTGTTTACTTTTGTTCTTTGCTTTTTTTATTATTTTCATTTATTTTCTAATTTTGAATTCCTTTTTAAATTTTTATTTTATATATAAATTATATATATTATTTTTTAATCTTTTTTTGCATACTTTATTTTTATTTTTGGGTCTAGAGTCTTTTTTTTTTCACAGAGATAGAGTGCACACAAGTGGGGGAGAGGGACAGAGAAAGAGAGAAAGAGAGAGAGAGAGAGAGAGAGAGAATGAACCTTAAGCAGACTCAATGCTCAATGAAGAGCGTGATACAGGGCTCGATCCCACAACCCTGGGATCATGACCTGAGCTGAAATCAAGAGTCAGACTCAACCAACTTAGCTACCCAGGCACCCCTGGATCTAGATTCTTCAAACAAGCAGACCAAAACACCAAGCAGACCAAATGACAAGATGGAGAAATTCACCCCAAAACAAAAAAACAGGAAATGGAACTCGGGCCTAGGATTTAATCAATACAGATATAAGTAAGATGTCTGAACTAGAATTTAAAACAACGACTTACGGTACCTGAGAGGCTCAGCCGGTTAAGCATCCAACTTTAGCTCAGGTCATGATCTCACATTTCCTAAAATCGAGCCCTACATCGGACTCTGTGATGACAGCTGAGAGCCTGGAGCCTGCTTAGGATTCTGTGTCTCCCTGTCTTTCTCTGCCCCTCCCCTGCTCACCCTCTCTGTCTCTCAAACATAAATAAACATTAAAAAAAAAAAACTTAAAAAAAATTGGGATGCCTGGGTGGCTCAGTCAGTTGAGTGTCCAACTTCAGCTCAGATTGTGATCCACAGTTTATGGGCTCGAGCCCTATCTCGGGCTCTGTGGTGATAGCTCAGACCACGAAGCCTGCTTCAGATTCTGTGCGCGTGTGTCTCTCTCTCTCTGCCCTTCCCCACTTGTGCTCTGTCTCTGTCAAAACTGAATAAATGTTAAAAAAAATTTTTTAAATACAATTACAATACTAGCATAGTAGTAGCATAGAAGGTATCAGAGCAGCCCTTTCTGTAGAGATAAAAGAACTAAAATCTAGTCAGGCCGCAATTTAAAATGCTATAACTAAGATGCAAACTTGAATGGATGTCATGACAGCAAGGATGAATGAGGCAGAGGAGTGATTTAGTGATGCAGAAGATAAAATTACAGTAAATGATGAAGCTGAAAAGAAGAGGAAAACAAAAATCATGGATCAAAAAGGCAGATGTAGGAACTCAGTAACTTATTAAAACATAATAACATTTGTATCATAGGAGTCCCAGAAGATGAAAAGAGAAAAAGAGGCAGAAGGCTTATTTGAACAAATCATAGCTAAAAACTATCCTAATGTGGAGAATGACACAGATATCAAAACTCAAGAAGCACAAAGAAGTTCCATTAAATTCAACAAAAGCCAACAAGTGCCAAGGCAAATCATACTCAACTTTACAAAATGCACAGGCAAGGAAAGAATCCTGAAAGCAGCAAGAGGGGGAAAGTCCTTAACCTACAAGGAAGGGAAGATACGGCAGGTTCACATATCTGTCCACAGAAACTTGCCAGGTCAGAAAGGTGTGGGAGGATATATTCAATGTGCTATATGGGAAAAATATACAGCCAAGATTTATCCAGCAAGGCTGTCATTCAAAATAGAAGAAGAAATAGTTTCCCAGACAAACAAAAACTAAAGGAGTTCATGAGCACTAAACCAGACCTGCAAGAAATTTTAAGGGAACTCTTTGGAGAAATTAAAAGACCAAAAGCAACAAAGACTTAAAAGGACTGAAGGGGCACCTGGGTGGCTCAGTCGGTTAAGCGTCCAGCTTTGGCTCAGGTCATGATCTAACAGTTCGTGGGTTCGAGCCCCATGTCAGGCTCTGTGCTGATGGCTAGCTCAGAGCCTGGAGCCTGCTTCAGATTCTGTATCTCCCTCTCTCTCTGATCCTCCCCTGCTCGCGCTCTCTGTCTCTCAAAAAATAATAATAATAATAATTAAAAAAAAAAAAAAAGGACTGAAGAGCATCACCAAAAACACAAACTCTACAGGTAACACAATGGCACTAAATTCGTATCTTTCAACAATCACTCTGAAAGTAAATGGACTAAATGCTCCAAGCAAAGACACAGGATATCAGGATGGATTTAAAAAATAAAATCAGTCTATATACTGCCACAAGAGACTCATTTTAGATCTAACACCTGCAGACTGGAAGTAAGGGGATGGAGAACAATCTCTCATGTTAATGAACATCAAAAGAAAGCCAGAGTAGCCATATTTATATCAGACAAAGTAGATTTTAAATCCAAGACTGTAACAACAGATAAAGAAGAGCATTATATCATAATTAAGGAATCTTTTCATCAAGAAGATCTAACAATTATAAATATTTATGCCACCAATTTGGAAGAACCCAAATATAAAACTCAATTAAAAACAAACATAAAGAAACTCACTGATAATAATACAGTAATAGAAGCAGACTTTAATAACCCCACTTATAGCAATGGACAGATCATCTATGCACACAATCATCAAGAAAAACAATGAATTTGAATGACACACTGGACCAGATGGACTTAACAGATATATTCACAACATTTTATCCTAAAGTAGCAGACTACACATTCTTCTTGAATGTACATGAAACATTCTCCAGAACAGGTCACATACTGAGTCACAGATCAGCCCTCAACAACTACAAAAAGATCAAGATCATACCATGCATATTTTCAGATGACAACACTATGGAACCTGACAACAACCACAAGAAAAAATTTGAAAAGCCCCCAAATACTTGGAGATTGAAGAACATCCTACTGAAGAATAAATGGGTTAACTAGGAAATTAAAGAAGAAATTAAAAAATATGTGGAAGCAAATGAAAATGAAAATACAACAGTCCAAAATCTTTGGGGTGTAGCAAGGGCAGTCCTAAGAGGGAAGTTATTGCAATCCAGGCCTTCTTAAAGAAGGAAGAAACGTCCCAAATACACAACTTAACCAAAAGGAACTAGAAAAGGAATAGCAAATAAAGCCTAAAGCCAGCAGGAGAGAAGTAATAAAGATTCGAGCAGAAATAAATGACACACACACACACACACACACACAAAACCTGGTAGAACAGATCAACAAGAGCTGGTGTTTTGAAAGAATAAACTAAATTGATAAACCCCTAGGCAGACTTATCAAAAAGAGAAAGGACCCAAAGAGATAAAATCATGAATGAAAGAGGCGCAATCACAACTAACACCATAGAAATGCAAACAATTATAAGAGAATACTATGAAAAATTGTATGACAACAAACTGGGCAATCTGGAAGAAATGGACAAATTCTGAGAAACTCAAAAACTACCAAAACTGTGAAACAGGAAGAAAAAGAAAATTTGAACAGACCCATAACCAGCAAAGAAATTGAAAACAGTAATCAAAAAAGCTCCCAACAAACGAAAGTCCTGGGCCAGATGGCTTCCCAGGGGAATTCTACCAAACATTTAAAAAAGTGTTAATACCTTTTCCCCTCAAAATGCTCCAAAAAATATAAATGCACGAAAACTACTAAACTCATTCTACAATACCAGCATTACCTTGATTCCAAAAACAGACAAAGTCCCCACTAAAAAAGAGAATTACAGACCAATATCCCTGATGAATATGGATGTAAACATTCTCAACAAAATACTAGCTAATCGAATCCCAAAGTACATTCAAAGAGTTATTTACCATGATCAAGTGGGATTTATTCCTAAGCTAAAGTGCTGGTTCAATATTCACAAATCAATCAAGGTGATACACTACATTAATAAAAGGATAATAACCATATGATCTTGTCAATAGATGGAGAAAAAGCATCTGACAAAATAGAGCATCCATCCTTGATTTAAAAACCCTCAACAAAGTAGGGATAGATAGTACATACCTCAACATCATATAGGCCATATACAAAACACCCACAGCTAGTATCATCTTCAATGGAGAAAAAACAGAGCCTTTCCCCTACTGTCAGAAACAAGACAAGGATGTCCATTCTCACCATTACTATTTAACATAGTACTGGAAATCTTAGCCTCAGCAATCAGTCAACAAAAGAAATAAGGGGCATATAGATCAGTAAGGAAGAAGTCAAACTTTTACTATTTGCAGACGACATAATTATGTAGAGACACCAAAAGACTCTACTAAAAACTGCGAGAACAAATACTGAATTCAGCAAAGTCAAAGGATATAAAATCAATGTGCAGAACTCTGTTGCATTTCTACAGACCAATAAAGAAGCACCAGAAAAAGAAATCAAGGCATCAAACCCATTTGCAGTTGCACCAAAACCAGTAAGATATCTAGGAATAAAGCTAACTAAAGAGATAAGTGATCTGTATGCTGAAAACCATAGAACACTTACAAAAGAAATTGAAGAAGACACAAAGAAATGGTAAAGCAATCCATGCTGATGGACTGGAAGAATAAACATTTTTAATATGTTTATACTACCCAAAGCAATCACCATTTAATGCAATCCCTGTCAAAATATCACCAGCATTTTTCGTAGACCTACAACAAACAATCCTAAAATCTGCATGGACTCTGAATAGCCAAAGCAATCTTGGAAAAGAAAAACAAAACTGGAGGCATCACAATTCTGGATTTCAAGCTATATTACAATGCTGTTGTCATCAAGACAGTATGGTACTGGCACAAAAACAGACACACAGATCAATGGAACAGAATAGAAAATCCAGAAATGAACTCACAGCTATATAAGCAGGAAAGAATATACAATGGAAAAATGTCTCTTCAATAAATGATGCTGGGGAAACCAGATGGTGACATGCAAAGAATGAAACTAAATAAAAGAGTGTTTTTACACCATACACAAAAATAAATTCAAAATGGATGAAAGACCTAAATGTGAAATAGGAAGCCAATGAAATTCTACAGGAGAACACAGCCAGCAACATTTTGACCTCCACAGGAGCAACTTCTTGCTAGACATGTGGCCAAAGGCAAGGGAAACAAAAGCAAACATGTACTATTGGGACCTCATCAAGATAAAAAGCTTCTGGGTGCCTGGGTTGCTCAGTCATTAAGCATCTGACTTTGGCTCAGATCATGTTCTCACAGTTCTTGAGTTCGAGCCCAATATTGGGTGAGCCTGAATTCCACTTTGGGTGAGCTCAAGCCCCACTTCGGGACAGCTTGAGCCCCACTTTAGGAGAGCTCAAGCCCCACTGCATGTGAACATGAGACCCACTTCAGGTAAAATATGAGCTCCAGGTGAACACCACTTCTCTCTCTCTCTCTCTCTCTCTGCCCCTCACTCCCTTGTACACTCTCTCTTTCTCAAAAAAAAAAATAAAAATAAAAATAAAAAGCTTCTTCACAACAAAGGAAACAATCAACAAAAGTGAAAGTCAGCCTACAGAATGGCAGCAGATATTTGCAAACAACTTATCTGATAGAGTTAATATCCAAAATTTATAAAGAACTTATCAAACTCAACACCCAAAAAAACCCAAATAACCCAGTAAAGAAATGAGAAGGTATGAACAGATACTTTTCCAAAGAAGGCATCCAGGGGCGCCTGGGTGGCTCAGTCGGTTGAGCGTCCGGCTTCGGCTCAGGTCATGATCTCATGGTTCGTGGGTTCGAGCCCCGAGTCGGGCTCTGTGCTGACAGCTCGCTCAGCGCCTGGACCCTGTCTTCGGATTCTGTGTCTCTCTCTCTCTCTGACCCTCCCCTGCTCGTGCTGTCTCTCTCTGTCTCTCAAAAATAAATTAAAAAAACATCAAAATGTAAAAAAAAAAAAAAACAAAGAAGGCATCCAGATGGCTAACAGAAACATACAAAGATGTTCAACATCACTCATCATCAGGGAAATACAAGTCAAAACCACAATTTAATTTGTGAAGTGAGACACTACTTCAAACCTATCAGAATGGATAAAATTGACAACACAAGAAAACAACAGGTATTGGTGAGGATGTGGAAAAAGGGGAACCCTCTTGTACTGTTGGTGAGAATGCAAACTGGTGCAGCCACTCTGGAGAACAGAGGTTACTCAAAAAACTAAAACTAGAATTACCCCAGGATGGCATTATTAGGTATCTACCCAAAGGATACAAAACTACAGATTGAAGGGGTACATGCACCAGAACGTTTATAGCAGCATTATCAACAATATCCAGCCTATGAAGAGAGCCCACTGGCTGATGAATGGATAAAGAAGATGTGGTATACACATAAATGGAATATTACTCAGCCATCAAAAAATGAAAGCTTGCCATTTACAATGACATAGATGGAGCTAGAGAATATAATGCTAAGCAAAATACATCAGTCAATGACAAATACCATATGATTTCACTCATATGTGGAATTTGAAAAACAAAACAAACAAGCAAAGGTTAAAAAAAAAGAGAGAGAGAGAGATAGAAACCAAGATATAGACTCTGCATTATAGAGAATTGATTTACCAGAGGGTAGGGGATGGGGAAGTTGAGTTAAATAGGTGACTGATATTAAGGAGTACACGTGTCACGATGAACACCTGGTGATGTAGGAAACTGTTGTATATAGTACATCTGTAATTAATAAAACTTTTTTAAGTTATACTTACACTTAAATAAATAAGAGTGAAGTATGGTATAAAATGGTATGATGCTTACTCTTAAAAACTAAGCTCTTAACTCAGAAAGATTAAATTTAACTAACCCCAGTAACAGTTATCACATGGTATCTGTGAGATCAAGTTATTTATTCCAAATACCCAAAAGAAAATAATCTATGCTCTACTGATTATAATATATATGAGAACCAGGTGTAAGAAACAAAGATTTGTAAACCAGAAAATCATCAATTAAGTGTCATGTTAAATAGACTAAAATGAAACCTATCTATCTCTAAACTTTAACACTGTATCATAAAATATGAGAAATGAGAGAAAACAGACAAGATTAGAAAGATTTAGGAGGTAATTCATTGAAAGTGGCTGCATGAGTGAGGTAAAGGGAGGGGTGGAGGCAATATCTTTCCCATTCAAGAGAGAGAAGTACATTTTCGGGTAGAAGAAGGGATCATGAACTTAGTTTTTATATGTAAAATTGAAATGCTTGTTATATATCCAAGTGGAGGTGCCAACTAGGTAAGCTGGATATATAGGCCTAAATTTCAGAAGAAAGATATAAGCTAGAGATAAATATACTAATACGCATCAGCAAATGAGTGGTAAATTAAGCCATGGCCTGGAAAACTGCCAAGATAGTAGGTGACAGTGAGAAAATATGGCCTAAAAGGAGACTTAATGACCTCCCAACAGTTAAGGGTCAGGTGGAAAAAGCCAAAAAGCAAAACAAAAACAAAACAAAAAAGAAGAAAAGGCAGAAGTAGCAGCCAACAAAGAGGAAGTAAATAGATTATTTCATGAAAGTCAAAGAAGAGTGCTATAAGAGAGAAGTGGTCAACAATGTGAAATGCTACTCAAAGATCATGGAAGGGGCTGAAAAACATCTACTGGGCTTAGTAATACAGAGACAAACAGTCATTTTAATAAGAGCTTAACTGGAGCTCTGACAGGATGTCACATCAGGTTGGAGGAGTCCAATGAGTACTTGGAAGAAAAGGAAACGGAGTCAGCAACTACACAAAGTTCTTCCAAGAAACTTGGCTAAGAAGGAAAGGAGAAACATGGGGATGGGATAAGAGATGAAAGGATAAGTAGAGAAAGGGTTTGGGTTTTTATCATTCTTATTTACTGTGGAAGAGACATAAGTATGTTAAATGCTGACTAACGAAGAATCTAATAAGGAAAACTAAAGATACAGAAAAGAGAAGAATTTTTCATCACAATTGTGACCTTCAGGGCTGCAACCTACAGCCCATACCTCCTACTTTTCAAAAATAAAGCAAGGAACCCATCAGAAGGAATTTCAAATTGTTACCACAAACCTCTGCCTTGATCCCATCTACTATTCTTCCTGAAGGCCAAACTAAAAAAAGCTTTATTTCAACTGCAATCATTCTTGACCTCTCCAATACCACTTCTTCCATGGCTTTCAGGACACTCCTATTCTTCTGGTCTTCCACCCTCCACGAGTATTCTTTCTCTGTCCCTGGACCTCTATTTTCCAACTGTGACATTCTCCTTATATCTAAGTATAAAGTTTCTTTTATTTATTTTTAGAGAGAGAGCATGAGCAAGAAAGAGGGGCAGCGGGAGAGAGAGAGGAAATCTGAAGCAGGCTCCATGCTCAGGACAGACCCTAAGGCAGGGTTTAATCCCACAACCCTGGGATCATAGCCTGAACCAAAATCAAGAGCCAGATGTTCAACCAATGAGCCACCTAGGCACCCTTGAAGTTTCTTTTTAGTGCATGTCATATCTTTCAAAGCATTTTCTCACATGTCATTTTGATCCTTACTTGTTGAATTGAGAAGTCTCAACTCACCAAGATATAAGCATAGAATATTTTTATATTTTTCCCTATAACCTTAGTTAAATACTAAGTTGTATACTAAACCTCCTGAGTGTGCTCAGTGAAATTCCACAATTCTCCAGTTATATTCAATTATCAAAGTGTAGTTTTTAAATCCCATCTACAGTCAACCTGCCTATTAAGCACAAGTGAGAACTACATGGCCTTTAGCAAATGCTTGTGGTGGGAAAGGCAAGGCTTGTTCTCATTGGTTCCTCTCTTCTTCCCCTGTATTCCCTTTCTCACTCTACATTCACAAATGTTATGTGCTTTGCCATTGCAGCAGCTGTGGGAAAACAGCAATATTCTACTTTACAAGAGTTCACCAAGTATTAGTGACCTGCTATAGTCATCAGCCTGTCCTTGTCCAGAGACAAAAGCGATGTCAAGTGCTCAGGCAGAGATATATCCCTAATCTTTCTCTGACTCAGTCTAAGGTCACTGGTCTCTACTGATCTCTGAAGTAGATGGTGATTTCTGCACAGGTAGCATATGTGGTTCTCTAGGCAGTGTTCAGGTTCACCTTGGCTCCCTCTGCCCAACTAGTATCTGCCCCAACTCCATCAGCATTTTGCATATTCTCACCTAACCCAACTGTCCCCACAGGAAGCCACTCTGATTCCAACATCTTCCCCAATGACCATACTCCTTCCATCACATAAGTCATGAGAATTGCTTGCTCAATGATAACTCCCATCCCATCTCTTTCCAAGGAATACTGTTGTATAGTCCCTTCAAGCCCAAGCCTAGATGTCTAAAGCAGACATATACACCAGTCTCTATATCCAATATTCCAGAGCCACACATCCAGTCCCCCACATTAAAATGGGAAACAGGGAAAAAGAAGACAATGTGTACCCAGGATGCTTTTCCCCAAACTCATTCAACATATTCCAAAGGCATCAAAATCAGTCAGCATAGCAAAGATCCAGCCAGAGAACAAGATGCCAGTTTCTCATTCTTGCAGCCACACTCACAAACTTTATAAAAAACTCAACCACCACCTCAAACTTTGGTGGGAACAAGGCAAGACGATGGCTTCATTAACTATGTACTCTCCAAAAGGCAAGCTGCCCTAGCCCATCCTCTAGCCCAATTTATAGAGGAGATGGGGAAACGCAACGGTGATGGTTAGAGTTTTGATGAAATGTCAATTCTTAGCAAGTCAGACAGGGAAGTGGCTGACAGCATAAAAGGCACATCTTCAAACTAAAAAGATTAGAAATTCAGCCTCTTTTCATTATACTGTGGAGCTCTGGGCAGCCATCCTGGCTGAAATAAAAAAGCCACTTTCCACTACAGCTATACTTAGCATGTGAATTACATAATAGAGGTGCTATTAACTGCATTTTACTCATGAGACAAAGAACTGAACTGTGATTACTTAATACGGCTAAAACACAAAAATCATGGTACATCTGGGTGGCTCAGTTGGTTGAGCATCCAACTTCGGATCAAGTCATGATCTCACATTTCAAAGGTTCGAGCCCCATGTCAGGCTCTGTGCTGATGGCTTGCTTGGAGCCTGCTTTGGACTCTGCATCTACCTCTTTCTCTGCCCCTCCCCCACTCGTGCTGTTTCACTTTGTCTCTCAAAAATAAATAAATGTAAAACACACACACACACACAAAATCACAAATAGGGATAAATCTTGTCAGTAAATTCACAAAACAAGGGTTGAATCTACCTGCACAGTGAGGAAAACTCTCTGGGTTTTTTTTTCACAAAGGTACTAATCAAATGAGATAAGGAATGAAAGTGCTTTTACAGTTAAGGACAGAACTAAACAAAAATAAAAATAAAAAAAAAAGAATTTTAGTTATTACACACCTCGCACATGTTCAGACCAAATGTTAAACTATATCTTTTTACCTCACCACCTGTTAAGTCATGGATGGGGAGAAGAGCAGAGTTGGGTATGAAAATCACTTTTAAGCTCTCAGATTTTATTTCTCAACATAAGCCTTTGAACATCTTGGAACAGTACAAAAAATAAAGAAAACATCTATACTACTCTCCCCTTGTTAAAATCTTCTCCATTTTTATAATCTAGAACTTGCACAGAAAAAAAGAGCTATTGCTATTAAATTTTCACAAAGCTTTGGTAGATGAATGAGAGAGCCCAAATCTCAGATAGGTGCAAGGGTTTTCTTCGCATGGTAGAAACATGATTTCAATTGGTCAAACTAACCTCTATAAAGAAGTACACCTTACAAACAAATTTTATTTCTTCAACTTTTTGTTGTTTTTAAATACAAAAGTCAAAGAATTTCCTGATCTAATTGATCTCTATGGCTGACTTAGAAATTATCTAGGCTCACATGCTCATTTAATAGAAGAAACTATAACCTAAAATTAAGGTCAATAGTGTTTTCTACCACAACATACTGATTCATTAAACTCCAGGGTTTTGATTTTGCTTAAACATATTTTTTAACATAAAAAGTTTTACATGGTGATAATAACAAAATTAATTGTGACAGACTATAAATTTGTATGATTTCAATTACTGTTCATTCTGAAACCTGCTTCTGATGAATGATATATTTAAGCTATTCTAAAACCTATTCTGGCTGTTTCCAATTATAGAGGAAACACAGCTGCTGTTTCAACATGTAACTTTTCTTAGACCCTTCATATATTTCAAAAGTTAAATAATGAATACCAGGGTTTTCAATCCTGTTCAATATACAAACACAAACTACCTCTATAAAGATATTTCTATGAAGATTTAACACTCTGGATTTTCTCAAAATAATTTCATTCAGTATTAAATAATTAGCATATAGTTCTACTTACTAAGAGGTGGGGTTTTTTAGTGAATTTTTAGAAACAGATTGTACTATGTGTCTAATGTCCTATTACAAACACAAGTTTATCCAAAATTAGAATAACATCACAATCCCACCCAGAACTGTTTATGGTTAGCTATCAATCTCACTTTTCCCTGACCACAGTGAATTAGGAGAGTGATAAGTATGGTAGCAGAAAGGGAGCAATGTCCAATTAAAGACATTAAACATGAAACCAAAGAATGTGAAAAATCTCACTAGTGCCACCTACAGTACTAATGGAGAATGCAGATAAGAGAGATTTTTAAATTAATTTAGAGTGGGGTATGTGTGTGTGTGTGTGTGTGATCTTTCTGGTTTCTTGCCCAGGACTATGTATAAACACAGATTTCTACCAAATCTTGCACTGAATATTAAAGTACATAATTAGGTAATGCAAAAAACATGGGTACTCAAAAAAATCAAAACCAAAAAAACCTGAAGCAGTCATAGAAGCAGAGTAGAGTAGTGGTTCCAATGCGTGGGGAAGCTAGAGTTGTGAAAGGGTACAAACTTTCAGTTATAAGACGAGTAAGTTTTGAGGATCTAATGTATAGCATGATGACACTGATAGCTATCAATACAGTATTGCATACTGAGGAAAATGATCATGTCAAGTGTAACAAAAATTAGAGAATTTGGCTTTAAATGGGTTACAGAGGCTCCAGGCAAACCTTACCTTACATTCTACCACGCTCTGATCTGATTCACAAGTTTCATAAATTTCATCTACTGCCCGGCGAAGATTGTCAAAAAGAAATGCCCAGTATCTAGCTCTCAGATCAATTTTCCGAGGATGCCTTGCTTTAGTGGGACTTTTATCAAAGTGTTTATCTCCAGATGAAGATGATGTTATCTTACAGTCAACTCCAATGTTCTGGTAAGATAAAATAAAACATAAACATATAAAAACACTTCATAAAAGACTTTAAGGAATAGACTTTTATATAAAGCACATTTTTCAACATAAATACTTGAAAACGTGGGATTCTTCTTTTTATCTTATATCATCCTAAATTCATCAAAACAAAGCTTCTCATCTAAAGCCAGCAGGTTTTTAAGGCCATGTTTTTATTTTAGACATGTCTTACTGAAGATTAGCATGGCTTCAACGGTGAACAGATCCTTCGTCAAAAAGGAGCACTAAAGAACCCGTTCTTTGCTCAGTCGCACAGGCAATCTTTGAAAATAAAGATTACATTCTATAGTTTTACAGACTGTACCATGGAGTCATTCTACCAAAAAGCACATAGTATACATAAAGACCGAAATTCAAAATGCAAACTTGAAGCTTCTCACCAGAAATACAAAAGAGTTACTTATCTTTCTGTGGTTACTTAAACTGAAAAATAAATAAATATTAACCCTCTAGTATAGTAATAACAACAAACAATCCCAGGATTCTTTGGGTTGTTTTGTATGTGTGTGCATCACTCCTGATTGCTTGTTAATTCTTTTTTGTAGAAGAGCTCCAGAGTGGAGAGTATCTGAACAAGGTAATAAGCTCCTCTTCTGTTTCAGGCTTTGGTCTTCAATATAACAGCTATTCCTAGACTTCATAAATCTTTCATAGCCAATCTTTAGTTTACACAGAATCTTAACACCAAAAAGGAAGCAAATAAAGCATATATACACACACAGACATATACACATTTGAGAGACTGAGATGGAGCTGCTGACCCTCCATCCACAGCCCTCATCCAAACTAGGGCTGGTTGCCAGATTTCACAATGAAAATTACCAAACATTTTATGTGATGGCCCTAGCCCAGGTGCAAATTCTCAATACTCAACCAATAAAATTTGAAGTGACAATCAACAATCCACAAAACATGTGCCTCACTTGCTTTCCAAGTTTTTCCAGCCCTAGTAGTAAATAATTTTAGTATTATGGCAGATATCCCCTCTTGGGATTAAAGCAAATTCAAAATCCCATTCAACTAGCATCTATCCCAAAGTAAAGCTCAATTCTGTCCACTCTTCTGATAATGATGGCAACAAAACAACAATTTATACAGGATTACATATCATAAAACAACTTCACATAATCTTCTAACCTCCTTCAAACAATTCGTAAAGCACTTTATAGTTCAGAAGCTAACTCTTCTGTCAAAGATCAGAGAGCCACAGGAGACCATCTTCCCATCAGAGCTCCACAAAAACACTGCTGGCTTACCACTGCACTGCCTCGGGCCCTGCGCTGCCAGCCCTTTACCAGACAGTCCAGACCATTTCATTTCTCTTCCCACACACCATGCAAAGTTAATTTGTGAAATTCCCCAAATTGTGCCTCCTTCATGAAGACTTTCTACACTGAACAGCAAAGGGCTAGCAGCTTCCTGTGACTTTAGACTCTAATCTTATGGAATTCTCAAAAGTACGTTCACCCATTTATGTACTTACCTTGTCATACACCCATGTGTATATGATTCAAACATTTTACCATCCCTTCTTACAGTGTAAAATGGCCATTACTGCTTTCATGTTAAAATGTTTCTATCCTTTGTGATTGCTCTATGTGAAGCTTTTACTAGGAAAGATGCCACTAAGGCAAAAAACTACAGTTAGGTAATCCCATCTGTAGGGCAATATGCTACACAAATTTGAAGTTTAACTTTGCCACAATGGTAATACTTTATACTTGCATGCTTATTTACATTTTATCAAAGGATTTTGAAAACCTATCATATAATCATTACAACAAACTGTAAAGACAGGACAAATATTATTATTCCTATCTGTCGATGACAAAACTGAGGCTCAGAAGATTGAATTTTTTAGCAGGTCAAAAAAAGGAGTGATGGAACCGGGGCTAGAACCTAGTCATCCAACTTCTGCTCCAATGTTCATAAAGCATTTCACATAGCACCCGGCATATAATTAGTACTCAGATAATGTTAGGTATGATTATAGTGGAAAAGATGAAGAGAAGAAATGTGCTCATAGGGAAAAAAATGTGAATAAACTAACGGCAAAATTGCCAAATTTGTGAAAAAGAGCGGGACAGGTAAATCAAACTGTAGACATTAAGTCAGTAAAGAGTTCCAAAGTACATGGCTCTTACTTGCCACTGATAAATATAATAGCAATGATCATAATAATTGCAGCAGCATCTAACATTCATGGCATACTTGCTATGTGCCAGGTGCTGTGTTAAGTGCCTTCCACAGAGTTATACTTCGTTTAATCTTTGAAGCAATTTCATATCATAGGTAACTTTATTATCACCATTTTACAGAAGAGAAAACTGAGGTTTAACTAAATTAAGAAATGAACAAAAGTCTCACACCAAGTGATAAAACCAAGATTCAAAATCAGAGAAGTATCCTCTTGCTACAGCTTACTATAGTAAGCTGTTTCCAAGATACTCAAGAAGACAACGCAATCTAATTTTGTGAAAAAAGTTAGACACAACGGAATTCTGTGAAATTATATTGTTTTAATATTATATAAAATATTATATTAAAATTATATTGTTTTAATCAATGACTTCTGAGGGAAAGAGGAAACATAAAGGTGAGAAGAGGGAAAGAGGTGGGAAGATATTGAGATTTCTGACCCACCTCTCTCAGAAGGGCTCACTGACTCTCCTAAGAATCTAAGGATGCCTATGGACCTATTTGCAGAAAAAATGCATGGGCACATAAAATTGAACATGTATTTTCTTGATGTATCTACACTGACACATCAGAACTGCCCAAAGTTAATAGTCTGCCTTACAGTTTACTCTTAGTGTTGGTCATTTTATGGGTTTGGACAAAATGTACAATGGCATCTATTTATCATGAAAGTATCATATATAATATAGTATCTGGATTTTTGTGTGCTCTGCCTGTCCTCCCCTCCCTAACCCCACCTCCAAATCTCTGGAAACCACTGATCTTTTTTTATTTAAGACACATTTATTCATCATCATGATCAGACTATTACATTTAGCAATCAACAGCATGGGTACAAAAAAAATCTACATTAAAACCCTTTGTTGGAATGCTTTCCACTTTACACAGAACAGAAGCTAAACCTGTTATACAATTAGTCACAAATACAACCCTCGACCTTTCGCCCACACCCATGAGTATGGTCTAAAACAGGTCTTTGTAGCAGCGAGGCCCTGCCACCACTGTGCTTGCTGAGTTCACGAATCTGTTGTAACCTGTAGCTTCCCTGTCACTTCTCTGGCTCTCCTCCGCTGCTAAGCTGCTTCCTGGCAGTAATTAAAATCTTCTGCCACGGCCATAGCGACTGCTGCTGCGGGAACCTCCCACAGCCACCGTGGTTTCGTGGTTTGGCAACGTACTGGCCTCCACCGCCATGGGGGCCAGAGCTTCTGCCTCCAAAACTTCCTTTCATGGGTCCAAGATTTAGATTGATTGTTGTAATTTTCAAAATCATTATAGCTTCTATCACCTCCAAAGATGCTTCGATCATTACTAAATCCAGTATAGCCATCTCCATTGCCACCATATCTACCACCTCCTCAATTGGCATCAAAGCCACCTCACCCACTGAAGTTTCCTCCATGACCACAGTTGTCATTCCCACCAAAACCACCTCCACAACCACCACCAAAGTTTCCAGAACCACTTTGACCTCCTTGGTTAGAAGAAGCACCAGCCATCACTTAATTAGATACAGCTTTCCTTACTTCACAGCTGTGGCCATTCACAGTATGGTATTTTTGAATGACAATCTTGTCTACAGAGTCATGATCATCAAATGTTACAAAAGCAAAGCCCCTCTTTTTGCCACTGCCTTGGTTAGTAATGATTTCAATCACTTCAGTTTTCCCATAACATTCAAAATCGTCTCTTAGATGACGTCCTTGAGTGTCTTCTTTAATGCCACTGACAAAAATCTTCTTCACAGTTAAGTGGGCACCAGGTCTTTGAGAATCTTCTCTTAAGACAGACCTCTTTGCTTCTACAACTCTCCCACCCACCTTGCATGTTCCTGCATTTATGGCTGCATCCACCTCCTCCATGGTGGCATACATGAAAAACCCAAAGCCTCTGGAGCACTTGGTGTTTGAACCTCTCGTTACCATACAGTCCATGAGTGCTCCCCATTTCTCAAAATGGTTCCCTAGACTGTCATCAGTTGTTTCAAAGCTCAAACCTCTGATGAAAAGTTTCTGCAGCTGTTCAGGCTCTTTGGGAGACTCTGACTTAGACATAATGGCAGGGGGAGGGGGGACTTTAACAATGTTTACTCAGTAGCATCCACCTCACTGATCTTTTTATTGTTCCACAGTTTTGCCTTTTCCAGAATGCCATATCATTGGAAACATACAGTATATAGCCTTTTGAGGTTGGCTTCTTTCACTTGGTAATAAGCATTTAAATTTCTTCCATGTCAGGGCACCTGAGTGGCTCAGTCAGTTAGGCCTCCAACTTCAGCTCAGGTCATGATCTTATGGCTCAGTTCATGAGTCCAAGCCCCAAGTCAGACTCTGTGCTGACAGCTCAAAACCTGGAGTCTGCTTCAGATTCTGTGTCTCCATCTGTCTCGGCCCTCCTCTGCTCACCCTTTGTCTCTCTCTCTCTCTCAAAAATAAACATTAAAAAAAAATATACATAATAATAAAGTTCCTCCATGACTTTTTTTTTAATGTTCATTTTGAAAGACAGAGTGTGAGTGGGTGAGGGGCAGAGAGAGACACACACAAATATCTGAAGCAGGCTCCAGGCTCTGAGCTGTCAGCACAGAGCCCAATACAGGGCTCAAACCCACAAACCATGAGATCATAACCTGAGCTGAAGTTGGGCGCTTAACTGACTGGGCAACCCAGGCACCCCCCTCCATGTCTTTTTATAGCTTGATGGCTCTTTCCTTTTTACTGAATAATATTCCATTGCCTAGATGTACCATGGCTTATTTATCCATTCACCTAATGAAGGACATCTTCGTTGCTTCCAAGTTTTGACAATTATGAATAAAGTTGCTATAAACATCCATGTGCAGGTTTTTGTAAGGACATAAGTTTTCAACTTCTCTGTGTAAATATCAAGGAGCATGACTACTGGATTATATGGTAAGAGTATAGTTTTCGAAGACTTTATAAACTAGCAATTTATAAACTGCCAAACTGTCAGGAATTCCTAAGTTGCTATACCAGTGTGCATTCTCATGAGCAATGAATGAGAGTTCCTTTGACTCCACAACTTTACCAGCATTTGGTGCTGTCAGTATTCCCAATTTTAGCCATTCTAATGGGTGTGGAGTAACATCTCATTGTTGCTTTAATTTGCATTTCCCTGATGCTATATGATGTGAAGCATCTTTTCATATGCTTATTTGCCTTTCTTCACTGGTTATTGGTCTATTCATGCTTTCTATCTCTTCCCGTTTGAATTTTGGCAGTGCATGTGCATTTAGGAATTTCTCCATTTCTTCTGTGTTGTCCAGTTTGTTGGCATATAATTTTTCATAGTAATCTCTGTGACTGCTTGTATTTCTAAGGGATTGGTTGTAATAGATCCTTTTTCATTCATGATTTTGTCTATCTGGGTGCTCTCTCTTTTCTTTCTGAGGAGCCTGGCTAGAGGTTTATCAATTTTGTTTATTTGTTCAAAGAACCAACTCTTGGTTTCATTGATTTGCTAGACTGCTCTTTTGGATTCTATATTGTTTATTTCTGCCCTGATCTTTATGATTTCTTTTCTTCTGCTGGGTTTGGGGTGCTCTTGCTGCTTCGCTTCTAGTTCCAGTAGGTGCTCTGTTAAATTTTGAATTTGCGCTTTTTCTAGTTTGTTGAGATTGGCCTGGATTGCAATATACTTTACTCTTAGGACTGCCTTTGCTGCATCCCAGAGATTTTCGATTGTTGTATTTTCATTTTCATTGGTTTCCATATATTTTTTAATTTCTCTAATTGCCTGAATAACCCAATCATCCTTTAGTAGGGTGGTTTTTAACCTCCACATTTTGGAGGTTTTCCAGACTTTTTCCTGTGGTTAATTTCAAGTTCATTAGCATTGTGATCTGAAAGTGTGCATGGTATGATCTCTATTCGTTTATACTTATGGGGGGGCTGCTTTATGCCCCAGTATGTGATCTATGTTGGAGAATGTGCCATGTGCACTTGAGAAGAAGGTGAATTTCCTATCTTCAGGATGCAGAGTTCTAAATATATCTATCAGTTCCATCTGTTCCAATGTGTCGTTCAGGTCCATTGTTTCCTTAGCAATTTTCTGTCTGGTTGATCTATCCGTTGCTGTCAGTGGAGTATTAAAGTTCCCTGAAATTACCACATTCTTATCAATAAGATTGCTTCTGCCTGTGATTAATTGTTTTATGTATTTGGGTGCTCCCAAATTTGGTGCATATTTATAATTGTTAGCTCTTCCTGATGGAGAGACCCTGTAATTACTATATAATATCCTTCTTCATCTCTTGTTACTGCCTTTACTTTCAAGTCCAGTTTGTCTGATGTAAGTAGGGCTACTCTGGCTTTCTTTTGCCTTCCAGTCGCATGATAGATATTTCTCCATCCCTTTACTTTCAACCTGAAGCTGCCTTCCAGTCGAAAATGAGTCTCTTGTAGACAGCAAACAGATGGGTTTTGTTTTTTTAACCATTCTGCTACCCTGTGTCGTTTGGTTGGAGCATTCAGTCCATTTACATTCAATGTTATTATTGAAAAATGTGAGTTAGAGTCATTGTGTTCTCCCTAGAATTTATGTTTATAGTGGTGTCTCCGGCACCTTGTATTCTTTGCAACATTTCCCTCATAGAGTCCCTCTTAGGATTTCATGCAGGGCTGGTTTGGTGGTCATGAATTCTCTCAATTTTTGTTTATTTGGGAACACTTTTATCTCTCCTTCTATTTTGAATGACAGGCTTGCTGGATAAAGGATTCTTGGCTGCCTGTTTTTTCTGTTCATCACATTGAAGATTTCCTGCCATTCCTTCCTGGCCTGCCAAGTTTCATTAGATAGGTCTGTAACCACTCTGATAGGTTTCCCTTTGTATGTGAGGGCCCTTTTCTCCCTAGCTGCTTTCAGAATTCTCTCTTTATCTTTATATTTTGCCAATTTCACTATGATATGTCGTGTCAAAGGTCAATTCAAATTACGTCTTAAGAGGATTCTTTGTGCCTCTTGAATTTGAATGTCTATTTCTTTTCCCAGAGATGGAAAATTCTCAGTTATAATTTGGTCTAGTATCCCTTCAGGACCTTTCTCTCTTTCTTCCTCTTCAGGAATTCCTATGATACAGATGTTGTTCCATTTGATTGTATCACTCAGGTCTCAAATTCTCCTTTCCTGTTCCTGGATTAATTTCTCTCTCTTTTTTTCAGGTTCCTCTTTTGCTATAACTATATCTTCTAATTCACCTATTCTTCTCTCTGCCTCGTCAATCCTTGAGGTGGCTGCCTCCAGTTTGTTATTCACCTCATCTATAGCCTTTTTTAACTCATCACACCTATTTTCAAAGTGCCTAGTAATTGTCTCAGTTGGTTCTTTGATGCTTTTTACAACCCCAGCGATTAATTTTATGACAAGTTTTTTAAATTCTTGATCCAGTATGTTGTCTAGATCTGCCTTGAGCAGTTCTGTGGCTGTGACTTCCTCCTGGAGGTTCTTCAGGGGAAAGTTCCTTCGTTTTGTCATTTTTGCTAGTTTTCTGTCTCTTGTCAGCTTTAGAAAGCTCGTTGTGCACTGTGCGCCTGTTAATATTTCTCTGTAAAAGGAGGCTTATTGACTGTCCAGGGCCTGTCGTTTCAGGAAATATTCTTTTAATGGTGTCTCTCAGTTTCTCTTTGTTGTGCCTTTGAATATTTTATTTCCCTACTCAGCAATATTGGGGACTCGCCGTCATGCACACTTTGGCTTGTTTCTTGGGGTAGCCCTAAGAAGGAAAACAGACAAACACAGAGGGAACAGAAGCACACAAACGCACAGACAAATCAAACAAACAAACACATTAAAAGGGGGAAAGAAAAGAAAGCAAATGGAGAGGAAAGAGACGAAAAGAAGAGAAGAGGAGAAAAAAAATAAAGGAGGTCAGAGACAACAAAGGACAGTGGACAGTCTAAGTGTTATGACCAGTTGAGGGGAGAGGTAAGGATGAGATACAGGAGAATAATCTGGATTGCAAGAAGGTAAAAAAAGGGAGAAAGGAGAAAGAAAAATAAGGAATAAAAATTTTAAAAAATTTAAGTAAAAAAGGTAATAATAATAAAAAATAAGTACAAAAAAAGAAGAAAAAAAATGAAGAAAAAAAGAAAATAAAGCAGCAGTTCCCCCCTTGTGGATAGGCGTGGTTTGGTGTGGTAGGTCTCAGAGGCTGCTCTCAGAGGCTCCGCCTTGGTGTCTGCAGAGAGTAAAATGGTGGCACACCAAGCTCCGCTGGAACTATGCACTGTAGGCCACTCTAATGAGTCTGATCTCCTTGTGCCACGGTTGAGCCAAGTTGTATTTTCCAGGCCCGCCTCGGTTCAAAGTTCTAGTCCATGCACTTTTATGCTACCACAGATGAGATGTATTTGCTTTGGTGGCTGGCTTCTTAGGGGGAGGGATCAGTTTGTCTTGGCTCAGGCAGGGATTCCGGCTGCCCCTGCCTGAGGCAAGGTGTGCCACCTGCGCAGCAGGAGGTGAAGGGCACGCCCTCATGGACACAACTGTGGATTCGTGCAGCTGTTGCCCAAGGCGCCGGGCGCTGCTGGAAATTAGCTGGGAGCTCCTGCAGCCTGAGTGCACGCCCAGACCTCTACCACTGCCAACTCCCTGCCGGGATCGCGTAGGAGTGGGGGCTATTTTTTCCCTGTTGGCACCTGGGATTCGGGATTCACACGGCCAATGCTGGGGGCGAGATGTGCCGTGGAAATGAGGTGCGTGCTCCCACTCCCAAAACTGAGGTCAAAGTGAGTGCCCCTGGCGGCACTGCCACCGTGGCTGCTGATTCCCCACCGAGAGGGCGCAAGGCTGGAAGCTGTTCTTTCCCTCGCACCACCTGGGTCCAGGATTTGGGCTACCCAGCAGTTATAGATGGAGTGAGTTTCTCTCTCCAAGCGCGGTTCAATGTTCTTTATCTCTTCCCCAGAGACAGTACTATGAGTGTGTTCAGCCTCTCTGTCTCTTCCCTTTGTGTCTCGGGCTCCGCGCGCTTGCCTCGTGTTGGGCTGGGGCTCCCACCTCCCCTGCCCGTCTTGGGCTGGCCCATTTTCCAATCTCCCGAGTTCGCACTCACTCACTCAGGTATTTTTGAGGTTGTCTTCTTTCTGGAGTCCGTATTTTCTCCTTCCACTCTTGCAGATGAGAGTAATGTCCTTCTCAGTTCGATAGATGGGGCAGACGAAGTTTATAGAGCTCCCTTCCTCTCCGCCATCTTGGCTCCTCCCCTATGATCCATTTCTGAGTTTAATTTTATGAAGGGTATAAGGTATCTGTCTAGATTCATTTTTTGTATATGGATGTCCATCCAGTTGGCACAGCATGATTTGTTGAAAAAACGATCTTTGCTCCATTATATTGCCTTTGCTCCTTTGTCAAAGAATAGTTGTCTATTTATGTGGGTCTATTTTTGGGCTCTCTATTCTCTTCCATGATCTATTTATCTATTGTTTTGCCAATACCACATTGCCTTGATTACTGTAACTTTATAGGAAGTCTGAAAGTTGGGTAGTGTCAATCCCCTAACTTTGCTCTTCTTCAATATTTCATTCACTATATCAGGTCTTTTGCCTCTCCACATACAGTTTAAAACCAGTTTGTCAATATTGACAAAATAACCTGTCAGGATTGTACTGAATCTACACATCAAACTGGGAAGAAATGACATCTTGACAATATTCAATCTTTCTTTTCATGAACATGGAATGCCTTTCTATTTATTTAGTTCTTTGATTTCTTTCATCAGAGTTTTATAGTTTTTTTCTTCATATAGATCTTATGCATATATTCTTAGATTTATACTTAGGTATTTAATTCAAGGGAGTGGTAATATAGATAGTATTGTTTTTAATTTTATTTTTTTAAGTTTATTTCTTTTGAGAGAGACAGAAACAGCATGAGTGGGGAGGGACATAGAGGGAGAGGAGAGAGAGAATCCCAAGTAGGCTCTGTATTGCCAGCAAAGAGCCTGACACAGGATTCAACCTCACGAAACCGTGAGATCATGAGCTAAGCTGAAACTGAGAGCTGGACGCTTAAGCAACTGAGCCACCCAGGAGCCCCTGTGTTTTTAATTTTAAATTTCACTTGTTTATCACTCGTATACAGGAAAACCATTGACTTCTGTGTATTAATCTTGTACCCTGAAACCTGCTATAATGGGCTATTAGTTCTAGGAGTTTCTTTGTTGATTCTTTCAGTAAAGACAAGGCAAGAGTATAAACATGGGAATGAGTAGAAGACAAGACTGTTGGAAGAAAGAAATGAAAGGAATTGAGAGGATGGCCAGTGATGGTGGAGAACATGCAGTAAGCCTGGAAATTGTATCTTTAAGGAATAAAAAGTGACACAGAAGTCTGTCAGCAATTACAAGAAGGAAATGTAGGCAGCATAGTCTGATGGCACACACTTCAGATCCAGGAAGTTTTAGGAGATAGAAGGGAGAACTGTCTGAAATGGCAGTAAGGAACAGGCAGAAAACCTAACCAAACTCTATGATCAGAGGTTGGACTGTTGCAGCTGTTACTTAAAGACTGCGGAAGAAGGAGGATCCTCACAAATGAGTTAGGATTTAGCTAAAACAAGAAGGTAAAGGTAATGTTCAGAGAAGAGAGGGATATAGAAGATATACTGATGATGAACCTAGTTTGAGAGGGCAAAGTGGTAGGGTTACACAAGTAGCCAAGAGGCATTTCCCTGATTACTACTAAAATGAAGCATCTTTTCACAGGTTTACAAGCTATTCAGGTTTCCCACAATTTTTTGGTTTTTTTCTGATTAATTTTAGCTCTTTATAAATTTTTATATATAGTATCTTCTCCCAGTCTTACCTTTAATTTTGTTTAGCTGAGTTTTTTAGCATATAAATTTAATTTTACCTAACTTAGGCATGAATTGTGTTTTTTGTCTTATCTAGGAAAGTCTCTATTTCAAAGTAATAAAAATATTCTTCCAGATAGTTTAAAATTTTTGTTTTCACATTTGAGCTTCAGTTCATCAATAATTTATTTATTGTATATAATATTAAATATCCTTCCATTTTATTTTTTAATAGTTTATTGTCAAATTGGTTTCCATATAATACCCAGTGCTTCTCCCCACAAGTGACCCCCCCCCACCATAACCATCACCCCTTCCTTCCCTCCCCCTCCCCCTTCATTTTATTTCTAACTTAATTGCACTTACAGTCAGAGAACATGTTCTTACATCTCTGACTTCTATTTATTGAGACTATCTTTATGACCTAGTATGTGGTCAATTTTTGCATATATGTTTTGTATACGCTACTACCTGAGTGCCAATACACACACATACAAACACACATACATATATACATTTACATGAGATCAAGCATAATTATACTAATTCTATAACCTTACTATTTTTTCCTGCTTGATCTAAATATTAAATATTAATTTAATTAAGTAAATACTAATATTTCCTAGTATGATTATAAATGTACTTTTACTATTGTAATTCTGTTAGTTTGGGCTTCACATATTTCAAGCCCATGCTGTAAGGTACATAAAAATTTACTACTGTTATACTTCATAGATGATTATTCTTTTAACCATTATGTAATTAACATCTTTATTTTGTGAATGCATTTCAAGTTGAATCCCATCTGATTTGATATGACTATTGCCATACTAACTTTAGAGTATTTCTAGAACACCCAGTATCTACCTGGATTTTCTTCTATCCCTTTGTTGTTTGTCTTTCCTTGAAGTTATAAATGTGCCTCTTATAAGCAACATAGAGTTCAATTTGAAATGAGAGGTTTAATTCAATCAACCAGCTTTTAAGTGGTGAACTTAACCTACGTAGTCCAGTGGTACAATCAGTTAACAGTACTTGTAAGTAGTGAATTTAAGCAGTTTACATATATTATGTTTGCTAATGTATTTATGCTTATTATCCACCACCATCTTTTGCATTTCTTATTTATCATAATTTTTCTTTTCTTTCTCTTGCCTTTTACTGGGTTGAAAAGTTTTGGTTTATTTACTTCCTCTTTTCCTCTATTTGGAAATCATGGCTGGCTTTAGTAGATAGCCTTAAATTTTTATCATAAACATTTACTTCATATTTTCCTAACAAAAACTTCTTCCTAAATAAGATAAGGATTTTATCACTCTAATTCCTTTCCAACTCCCTACAATCCAGCTTTCATGTTAATATTGTCTAAAACTATAGTTCCACTTTTCTAAATCTAATTGTGTGTGTTTTCAAACCATCAACTGTTAATGAGATTTACAAACATATTTTACAGATATCTTTTTATCAACCTCCTTTCACATAACCTTTTCTTCTTGAAGTTCATCTTTAATAGTTCCTTCATTAAGGGTTGCACGTAGTTTTTGTCTAGAATATCTAAGATTGGCTTTATTTTACTCTTATACTTGGCTGAACATAGAATTCTAGGTTAAAAGTAATTTTGTCTTACAATTTCTAATATATTGCTTCATTGTCCTTTTGTTCATAACAAGTCGATTAATCTGTCATTCCTCTGTGCTTTTGTTTACTTCCTGGTATTTTTAAACAATTTTTCCTTAACCTTAACATTCTTCAGACTCTCTAAAATATAGCTAAGTATATAAATCTAATTTTACTTACCCTGCTCAGCTCCACAGTTACACTCTGAAGCCCTTGAGAACTCAAAATGAGAAACCTTTCAAACATTATGCTTTCAAATATTCAATGCCTACCATTTATCCTCTACTTTCAAAAGTCCTGGAATCAATCTTCCTTATTTGCCACCTCATTAGGTCTCTGAGATATGTTTCAAATTCTCCACAGTAGTGTCTTCCAATTCACAAATTCCCTTTGTCTAATACAACATTTACTCCATAAATTATGGGTTTTTTAAATTTCATTTGACATTTTCATTTATAAGATGTCTAGCTGCTTCACTTTCATCTATAAATGTTCAAAATTAATATCCATCTGAATTATTTAAGAATTTTCCTTTTTGCTTATAGTTATTCTTTCCTTTAAGAAATTTAAGCTCATTTATTTTATTTAGGAAAATGCCTTTTCATTGTCTCTCATAGAATGTATTATCTATATTTTATAACATTATTTTCCTCATGTGCTTTGATATTTTACTTCACAAGTTCATTTTGAGTCTGAATTTTGTCTATTTTAGTTCTTCACTTTGCTCACCCTAACTCCATGTGTACTAGAGTTACGATGACCGTCATCTAGCCCACTATGATATCATTTTCTGAGGTCTCTTACTGGGGACTTAAAACTCTCACCCTTCAAGAATACAGTAGATCCACTCATAAACCATAGGCTACTCCTTGGTACTGCTTCAGGCATCAATTCACAGGGCACAACCCCAGGAAGATTGTAGCTTTTTTTGATTGTAATGTAGAACCATGCACAAGCCTAAAAGTTTATATTATGAGCCTCAATCTGTTTCCCCATCATAATCAGGGTATTTCAGCCTCCTATACCCCCAAAAGTTATAAATTAGATCTGCGTCCCCAACTCCACTTACCTGTCAATGTGTTTGTTTTATTTCTGATCCACCGAGATGGTTATCTTAGTTTTGAAAATCCTTTCTCTTTTTAATTAAAAATAATTTTCTTATCATTGATGCCACTGTATGTGAGGAGTCAGGGATTTTCTTAGGAACTCACAATGACATTTTGATTAGAAGTTCATGTTTTCCTTATGTGAAGCTTTTGGCTTGCAGAATCATATTGGTATATTTACTAACACCAAACCAAAATTATATATGTGACAGCTCAGAAAAAATAACTATGAATTAAAAAGCTAACTATTCACATGCTAAAAATTTTTTAAATAAAGTAGGCTTGCATTCTCTAAAATTTTAATAAACCAATGTGAAAATTTTTAGAGACAATACTCTTACTATTCTACAACCTAAAGATACTGCTATAACAAGAAAGAAAATCATAAAGAATTCACAAACATGGGATGTGTAGGAGAAGGGTTAAGAGCATAAACTAGAAATTAATGGCATGTGTTCAAATTCTGGCTTTGTCACTCACTAGCAAGTTATGTAACTTCTTCCTACCTCAGTTTTTTTAAAATTTTTTAACTGTTTTTATTTATTTTAGAGAGAGAGAAAGAGAGCATGAACAGGGGAGGGTCAGAGAGAGAGGGAGACAGAGAATCTAAAGACAGGCTCCAGGCTCTGAGCTAGCTTTCAGCACAGAGCCCGATGCAGGGATCAAACCCATGAACCATGAGATCATGACCTGAACTGAAGTCAGACGCTTCACTGACTGAGCCACCCAGGTGACCCAGTTTTCTCATTTTTTAAATGAAGATAATAATGCCTACATTGAAGGACTGTGACAAGAAGCAAATAAATTTGTATTTGTAAAGTAGTATAAGCTGAGTATATAGTAGTAAACACATTTGTTAACTAAAGAATGCTACAATGATTTTTACAGGAAGACAAAATACACAATATTTATTGTCTCAATGAAATGAAAAGCGAATAAGTATAAAATTGTATATGCTGTACCTGTTTAGTACTTTTATGAGTGCCTTGAATTGTCCTCTTTGATTTTCCGCCAGTTTGACATTTAGATTTTCCTTCAAGGAAGAATAAATAGATAGTCAAATATAAAGGAGAACAAATGGATAATACAAAATTTGACTACACAAATCATTCAGGCATTTTAATATATAATCTCCTTCCAGAGACCACAAAACAGTATAATCTATGCGTGGTCAATATAAAATAAAAAACAAACTTCCAAGTTACCAGAGACTGATTTAATGGAATGGCTTTCTCAGAACAGGAATAAATCAACTTCTTAAATAAGTCAGAAATTCTAATAATTTAAAAACAAGATCAAGTAGTTATACTCCTCAAAACAGGTCAAAAAATCCTTCTTTGAATTCAAATTTTATTTTAACAATCAAATCAAGAATATATTTTTTGCCATTTAAAAACTCAGTATTTTGACTAACTTGTCTGATTTATGAAATACACAGTTTTATTGGAAAGAGAAGTTTTCAGTTCCTTGTATTTTTGCTGTCATATAGATCATTCTCACCTGTTTCTTATCAGTAGTTAGAAAGATATTACCTACTGTTTTATTACAATCAATCTATTCTTGAGAGTAAGACAAAACAGGAATAAGATTCTATCTATAATGTGTAACAGAACGAGTTAACTTTCTGCAAAATAATTTTGGACCAGGACCTCTGAAAGAAGTACAAATGAAGTGAGCCATAATACTTACTAAAATTTTATCTGCACATAAGTGGGCCTCCCTCAGCTGTTCTACTAGGAATGAAGGCACAGAACTCTACACTCACCTACACACTCCTTATATTATTCATCCTTTGATTATAGAGAACAAGATACAAGCAGGCTTTTTAGAAAATCCAGTAGAATAACCATCTTAGAACAAGTACCAGAAGAAACAGAAATAAAACAATAGAAGAAAACTTTTAAAAACTGAATTATTATCCTCAGAAATATATGAATATATACTATAGCCATAAATAAGAACAAGTTGCTATTTCTTAAAAGGAAAATAAAAATCTTCCGATTATTGGCAATGTTTTGACAATATAAAATAATCCTCGAAAATTATGAAGTTAACATTCTTCTTTTGTTATCATTATTTAGAAATTCAGATTCTCTGTGCTCATAGTTCTGTTATTTTGCAATAAGCATGAATGAAGCTTTAAAATTATACTGGCCAATTGTGACTCTGCAATTACACTGGTAAAGAAACTGGAGACATAGCAGGAAACTGAAACTAGTAAAGAACAGAGTCAGGGAGGAAGGAGCCAAGATGGCAGAGAAAAAGGGAGCTCTGTAAACTTTGTCCGCCCCATCTATCGAAAAGCCCCATTACTCTTATCTGCAAGAGTGGAAGGAGAAAATACAGACTCCAGAAAGAAGACAACCTCAAAGATGCCTGAGTGCGTGAGTGCGAACTGGGGAGATTGGAAAACAGGCCAGCCTGAGAGGGGCAGGAGAGGTGGGAGCCCAAACCCAACACAGGGAAAGCATGCGAAGCCCCTGAGAGACAAAGGGAAGAGAAAGAGAAACTGGACACGCTCATAGTACTATCTCTAAAGAAGAGATAAAGAACGTTTAACCCAGCACGGAGAGAAAAACTCTCACTCCATATATAATCGCTGGGCAGCGTGAATCCCAAATCCCAGGTGGCACATGGAAAAAACAGCCCCCACCCCTACACGATCCTGGCAGGGAATTGGCGGCGGCAGCGGCACGGACGTCAGTTGGGGCTTTGGGAGCATGCACCTTGATTCCACAGCGCATCTTGCCTCCGTCAGCAGCAGCGCAAATCCCAAATTCCAGCAGCGCGAATCCCAAATCCCGGCAGCAAGGGCGCGCACTGGCTGCAGGAGCACGCACCTCATTTCCAGCGGCACACCCTGCCTCAGGCAGCGGCAATGAAAATCCCAGGCTGCCAAAAGAAACTGCTCCCTCTCCCTAAGCGATCCCGGCTGGGAGTTGGTGGCAGCAGCTGCAGCAGCAGCTGCAGGTGCGGGCACTTCACCTCTTCCAGCGCACCTCACCTCCAGCAGCAGCGGCACAAATCCATGCGGCGCCAAGAGGAACTGCTCCCTCCCCCGCCAAGAGGAACTGCTCCCTCCCCCTACAAGATCCTGGCTAAAAAGCCAGATGCCAAAGCAAGTACATCTCATCTGTGGTAGCACAAAGGTGCATGGACTAGGATTTTGAAGTGAGGAGGGCCTGAAAAATACAGCATGGCTCAGCTGAGGCACAAGGAGATTAGACTCATAAGAGTGGTTTGCAGTGCTTAGTTCAAGCTGAGCATGGAGCACTGCCATTCTACTCTCCCCAACCACCAAGGTGGGGCCTGCAAGAGAAGCCCCCAAGACCTACCTACACCAAACCAAGCCTATCCTCGGGGGGAGCGGCTGGGTTTTTTGTACTTATTTTTTATTATTATTACCTTATTTACTCTTTTATTTTTTTTTAATTTTTACTCTTTATTTTCCTTTTTTTTTTTTCTGCTTCTTTTTTTCTCTTGCCATCCAGATATGTTCTCCTTTATCTCATCCTTATCTCTCCCCTCAACTGGTTATACACTGTTAAGACTATCCATTGTCGTCCTTTGTTGTCTCTGCCCCCCTTTTTTTCTTCTTTCCTTCTCTTTCCTCTCCCTTCCTTTTTCTTCCTTTCCCCCTTTTAATTTGTTTGTTTGATTTGTCTGTGCGTTCGCGTGCTTTTGTTCCCTGTGTGTTTATTTGTCTGTCTGTTTTCCTTATCAGGGCTACCCCAAGAAACAAGCCAAAGTACGCATGATGGAGAGTCCCAAATATCGCTGAGTAGGAAATAAAATAATCAAATGCATAACATGAGAAACACCATTAAAGAACATTTCCTGAAACAACAGGCCCTGGACAGTCAATAAGCCTCCTTTAACAGAGCAAAACTAACAGGTGCACAGTGCACAACGAGCTTTTAAAACTTAAGCACAAGAGACAGAAAACTAGCCAAAAAGTAAAAATGAGAGAACTCTCCCCTAAAGAAACTCCAGGAAGAAGTCACAGCCACAGAACTGTTCAAAATAGATCTAAGCAACATAACTGAACAAGAATTTAGAACAATTGTCATAAAATTAATCACTGGGCTTGAAAAAAGCATCAGAGAAGCTATTGAAACAACGACTAGGGACTTTCAAAATAGGTGTGACGAGGTAAAAAAAGGCTATAAATGAGGTGAATAATAAAATGGAGGCAGCCACTTCATGGATTGAAAAGGCAAAGAGAAGAATAGGTGAATTAGAAGGCACAGTTACAGCAAAAGAGGAAGCCAAAAAAAAAAGAGAGATATTGATACAGGAGCAAGAAAAAAGATTTCGAGACCTGAGTGATACAATCAAGCAGAACAATATCCGTATCATAGGAATTCTGGAAGAGGAAGAAAGACAGATGTGCTGAAGGGGTACTAGACCAAATTATAACTGAGAATTTCTCGAATCTGGGGAAAGAAATAGACATTCAAATTCAAGAGGCACAAAGAACCCCCTTAAGACGTAATTTGAATCGACCTTTGGCACGACATATCACAGTGAAACTGGAAAAACATAAAGATAAAGAGAGAACTCTGAAAGCAGCTATGGATAAAAGGGCGCTAAAATAAAAGGGAAAACCTATGAGTGGTTACAGACCTATCTACTTAAACTTGGCAGGCCAGGAGGAAATGGCAGGAAATCTTCAATGTGATGAACAGAAAAAACATGCAGCCAAGAATCCTTTATCCAGCAAGCCTATTATTCAAAATACAAGGAGGGATAAAGGTATCCCCAAATAAGCAAAAATTGAGAGAATTCATCAACACCAAACCAGCCCTACAAGAAATCCTAAAAAAGACTCTATGAGGGAAATGTTGCAAAGAATACAAGGTGCCAGAGACACCACTACAAACATGAATTCTAGGGAGAACACAATGAATCTAAACCCACATTTCTCAATAATAACACTGAATGTAAATGGACTGAATGCTCCAGTCAGACGACAAAGGGTAGCAGAATGGATTAAAAAAAAAAAACCCACAATCCATCTAATTGCTGTCTACAAGAGACTCATTTTAGACCTGAAGACACCTTCAGATTGAAATTAAAGGGATAGAGAAATATCTATCATCGACTGGAAGCCAAAAGAAAGCTGGAGTAGCCCTACTTATATCAGACAAACTGGACTTGAAAGTAAAGACAGTAACAAGAGATAAAGAAGGACATTATATAATAATTACAGGGTCTCTCCATCAGGAAGAGCTAACAATTATGCGTCAAATTAGGGAGCGCCCAAATACATGAAAAAATCACAGACAGAAACAATCCTATTGACAAGAATGTGCTAATTGCAGGGGACTTTAATACTCCACTGACAGCAATGGATAGATCAACCAGACAGAAAATCACTAAAGAAACAATGGACCTAAACGACACTGGAACAGATGGAACTGATAGACATATTTAGAACTCAACATCCTGAAGTTAGGAAATTCACCTTCTTTTCAAGTGCACATGGCACAATGCTATGAAACTTGAAATTAACTACAGAAAAAGTCTGGAAAACCTCCAAAAATGCGGGGGTTAAAATCCACCCTACTAAAGAATGACTGGGCCATCAGGGAATTAGAGAAGAAATTAAAAAATATATGGAAACAAATAAAAACGAAAATCCAACAATCCAAACTCTCTGGGATGCAGCAAACGCAGTCTTAAGAGGAAAGTATATTGCAATCCAGGCCTATTTCAACAAACTAGAGAAAGCACAAACTCAAAATCTAATAGAGCACCTAAGTAAACTAGAAGGGGAGCAGCAAAAGCACCCCAACCCCAGCAGAAGAAGAGAAATAATAAAGATCAGGGCAGACTTAAACAATATAGAATCAAAAACAAAACAAAACAAAACAGTTGAACAGATCAATGAAACCAAGAGTTGGTTCTTTGAATAAATACACAAAAGTGATAAGCCTCTAGTCAGACTCCTTAGAAAGAAAAGAGAGAGCACCCAAATAGACAAAATCATGAATGAAAATGGATCTATTACAACCAATCCCTTAGAAGTACAAGCAATTATTAGAGAATGCTATGAAAAATTATATGCCAACAAACTGGACAACCTAAAAGAAATGGACAAATTCCTAAATGCACATGCACTACCAAAATTCAAACGGGAAGAGATAGAAAGCATGAATAGACTGATAACCAGTGAAGAAATCAAATCCGTTATAAAAAATCTCCCAATGAATAAGAGCCCACGGCTAGTTGGCTTCCCAAGGGAATTCTACCAGACATTTAAAGCAGAGCTAATCCCCAATCTTCTCAAACTATTCCAAAAAATAGAAATAGAAGGAAAACTTCCAAACTTATTCTATGAAGCCAGCATATCATCTGATACCCAAACCAGATAGAGACCCAGCAAAAAAAAAAAAAAAAAAAGAGAACTATAGACCAATATCTTTAATGAATACAGACGCAAAAATACTCAACAGGATATTAGCAAATCGAATTCAACAGCATATAAAAAAAGTTATCCACCATGATCAAATGGGATTCATTCCTGGGTTTTAGGGCTGATTCAATATTAGCTAATCCATCAATGTGATACATCACATTAACAAAAGAAAAGGTAAAAGCCATATGATCCTGTCGATAGATGCAGAAAAAGCATTTGACAAAATGCAGCATCCTTTCTTAATAAAAACCCTTGAGGAAGTCAGAATAGAAGGAACTTACTTAAATATTATAAGAGCAATTTATGAAAAGCCCACAGCTAGTATCATCCTCAATGGGGAAAAACTGAGAGCTTTCCCCCTGAGATTAGGAACAGGACAGGGGTGTCCACTCTCACCACTGTTGTTTAACATAGTGCTGGAAGTCCTAGCATCAGCAATCAGACAAGAAAAGGAAATAAACGGCATCAGAATTGGCAAAGAAGAAGTCAATTTTCACTTTTCGCCAATGACATGATACTCTACATAGAAAACCCAAATGACTCCACCAGAAGCCTTCTAGAACTGATCCATGAAGTCAATAAAGTTGCAGGGTACAAAATCAATGTACAGAAATCGGTTGTATTCCTATACACTAATCACGAAGCAGCAGAAAGAGAAATTGAGAAACTGATCCTGTTCACAATTGCACGAAAAACCATGAAATACCTAGGAATAAACCTAACCAAGGATGTAAAAAGATATATGATGAAAACTATGGAAAACTTATGAAAGAAATTGAAGAAGACACCAAGAAATGGGAAAACATTCCATGATCATGGATTGGAAGAATAACCACTGTGAAAATGTCATTACACCCTAAGCAATCTACACATTCAGTGCAGTCCCCGTCAAAATTGCACCAGCATTCTTCTCAAAGCTAGAACAAACGATCCTCAAATTCGTATGGAACCACAAAAGACCCCGAATAGCCAAAGTCATATTGAAGAAGAAAACCAAAACGGGAGGCATCACAATCCCAGACTTTAGCCTCCACTACAAAGCTGTCATCATCAAGACAGTATGGTATTGGCACAAAAACAGACACATAGACCTATGGAATAGAACAGAGAACCCAGAACTGGGCCCACAAATGTACGGCCAATTAATTTTTGTCAAAGCAGGATAGAGTATCTGATGGAAAAAAGACTGCCTCTTTAGCCGGTGGTGCTGGGAGAACTGGACAGCAACATGCAGAAGAATGAAGCTAGACCACTTTCTTACACCATACACAAAAATTAACTCAAAATGGCTGAAGGACCTGAATGTGAGACAGAAAACCATCAAAACCCTCGAGGAGTGAATGTGAGACAGAAAACCATCAAAACCCTCGAGGAGAAAGTAGGAAACAACCTCCTTGACCTCAACCGCAGCCATTTCCTACTCGACACATCCTCAAAGGCAAGCGAAATGAAAGCAAAACTGAACTCTTGGGACCTCATCAAGATAAAAAGCTTCTGCATTGCAAAGGAAACAATCAAGAAAACGAATAGGCAACTGACGGAATGGGAAAAGATAGTTGCAAATGACGTATCAGATAAAGGGCTAGTATCCAAAATCTACAAGGAACTCACCAAACTCCATACCCAGAAAACAAATAACCCAGTGAAGAAATGGGCAGAAGACATAAACAGACACTTCTCCAAAGAGGACATCCAGATGGCCTACAGGCACATGAAACCATGATCAACATCACTCATCATCGGGGAAACACAAATCAAAACCACACTGAGATACCACCTCACGCCAGTCAGAGCGGCTAAAATGAACAAAACAAGAGACTATAAATGTTGGAGAGGCTGTGGAGAGATGGGCACCCTCTTACACTGTTGGTGGCAATGTAAACTGGTGCAACCACTCTGGAAAACAGTGTGGAGGTTCCTCAAAAAACTATCGATAGAACTCCCTTATGACCCAGCAATAGCATTGCTGGGGATTTACCCAAGAGAGACAGAAATGCTGATGCATAGGAGCACATGTACCCCA